>VZQC01001685.1:226015-237747 GCA_009823505.1 Rhizomys pruinosus
GGGGGGGGGGCTGCAGAGGGGCGGGGAAGATGGGAGGAAGGCCCGCGAGCAACGCCACGCAGGGTGGGGGAGGAGCCGAGGTGAAGAAGCCGCTGGGGCAGGATGGGAGGAGCGCGGGTCCCGAAGCACGAGAGAGGGAGGAGCCGCAGCCGGTGGAGCAGGATGGGAGCTGCAGAGGGCGGAGAGGATGGGAGGAGCGCTGGGGGAGGAGCGCGGGTGGAGAAGCACGAGTGAGAGAGGGAGGAGCCGCAGCCGGCGGGGTGGATGGGAGGAGCGCCCGGCAGTGGCCCGGGGCGCCCGCCTAGCACTCCCAGCTCTGGGGGCGCGGCCAGCGGGGCCCGGGGCTGGAGTCGCTGTTGGACGCGTGGTGCAGCGGTCCCGGGTGGCCTGGACCTCCGCGATGCAAAAGCATGGGCTGCCGAGCTGCCCTTAGAGACAAAGCCCCCGAAGTTGGTCCTGGCCTTAGGACGCCCTAGCAGACTGCTGGGGGGGGTGGGGGGGGCAGGCCAGGGGCGGCTGCTGCATAACTGTGTCGGAGGTATCGGTAGGCTTCCTTCCACTGCCGGACTAGATTCTCCAGGCTAAAATTGGAACTTAAAGCTATTTATCAAAATCATTTTCCATTTGGTGCCTTAGGCCACACTTGCTATCATATTACAAACATTTGCCACTTGCTAGACTTAGAAACTTAAGAAAAACTATAACAAAATTATTGCTTCCCTAGTCTGGGTTCAAATGATCAGGGCAAATTTAAAAAAAAAAAATGCATTGTCGTTAGCAGACTTGGTTTGGGGAAAGGAGGAGGTGTGTTAAGTGCATTTACCAGCCCTGCTGCACCTCAGGCCCCCTGAGAACCTGGGGCCCTGAGGGGCCTCACCACATTCAAACAGCTCCTTCTGCGGTTTGCTGCTTTGGGCTCTAGAGGATCGCAGATGGTGAGTAAAAGTTACCTCAGGTTCCACACCGCTTCCCCCAACTCAGAGGCAAATGCTTCACCTAGGCTTTCCTACACTTGGTCAAAAGAAGATGCTTAGACTCAAAAAGGTAAACAGATTTCATAAATATAAGCAATCAAAAATAGGGAGCTTGGGCCTGGCATAGTAGCAAGGCCTTTAATCCAGCACTCGGGAGGCAGAGGCAGGAAGGCAGTTGCCTGTGAGTTTGAGGCCATTCAGAGCTACATAATGAGATTCCCCATCTCAAAGAATAAAAGTGGGAGAACTATAGGCATAGCTATGTGATACAACCTTCACCTTGTAGGCATATTTATGCCCTGAGTACAGCCCAGCACTGGGGGGTGGGGGGGTCTATTCTGGATCTATTTCAACTTCTGTTACCCATTTTTTATTATGTTGGCGTCAGGCCTTGGTTGGAAACTGTAAATGATAATGTGCAGAACTTGCATGAAGGTAATGGAAAGGCAGTCGAGGCTGAAACTGTTATTTTTTTCCCTAAAGATTTTTACTTTTGAAATGATGGGTTAGGTTTTAACCTTGTGAGCACGTAGTTCTTTTGCATAACTGGATCACACAGAGCCCTAGTCTGCAACGTGCAGGTCTCTCTTTTCCTGACGGTAGATCTTTGTTCCACAGGATCTCAGTATCCACTGATATGGGCCCAATCTGCTGTGACTTACATCAGCCTGACCCCACACCGCTGCTGGCCGCACACCCTTCCTTCCCCATCTCCATCTGTAGAGGGAACTGTCCTTTATCCTCCTGAGACCCTAACGCTCCCGTGGAGCCTCACTGCTTCTGTAATTTCACACTGAACAGGGATTTGAATGGTCTCAAGTCTTGTGCTTCACCTCTAAGGACAGTTTCAGTTCCAGCCCAGTTCCCCACCTTCCCAAAGATGCAAACTAAAAAACCATTGCATGGTTGTCCTTAACAGGTCAATTGCAAAGGATGAGGCTTCAGTTGGGAGAGAAAAAGTAAACGAGCTGTTTCTACTGTTTCCTGTTTCTCCCTTTCCTTCCTCTCCATACCACTTTCTCCCCCTCCTAATTCTGGCCACCAGCTGCTTTGGGGTTGTTTGTTTGTTTGTTTGTCCCTTGTTTGTTTGACAGAGTCTTGCTATGTAGCCCCTGCTGGCCTGGAACTTGTGTGTAAACAAAGCTGGCCTCAAATTTACAGTGATCCTCCTGGCTCTCTGCCTCTCAAATGCTGGGATTATGAGATTATGAGTAGGCACCACCACTCCTTGCTTTTGCTTTGTGTGGGTTTTGGTTTTTGGTTTTTGGTTTTGTTTTGTATTTGTGAGACAGGGTCTCCCTGTAGCCCCAGCTGTTCTGGAACTCACTGTGTAGACTAGGCTGGCCTTGAACTCACAGGGATCCGCCTGCCTCTGCCTCCTGATTGATGGGATTATAGGCCTGTGCCACCACTCCTGGCTTTGCTTTGTGGTTATAAAGTATATAAAGTCACTGGGCATGGTGGCACACATCTTTAATCCCAGCACTCAAGAAGCAGAGGAAAGCAGATTTCTGAGAGTTCAAGGCCAGCCTGGTGCTATATAGTGAGTTCCAGGCCAGCTGAGGCTACAGGGAGATCTTGTCTCAAAAAAAAAAAACAGAGCCACTTCTCTAACAGCTCCCTCCGGGGTGAGGGGCCGCAGCACGTGCGGAGGGGGCGGGCGGGGGACGGGGAGGAGAGAGGACTGCAGAGGGGCGGGGAAGATGGGAGGAAGGCCCGCGCGCACGCCACGCGGGGTGGGGGAGGAGCCGAGGCGAAGAAGCCTCTGGGGCAGGATGGGAGGAGCCTCAGCCGGTGGAGCAGGCTGGGAGCAGCAGAGGGGCGGAGAGGATGGGAGGAGCGCTGAGGGAGGAGCGCGGGTGGAGAAGCTCCAGTGCGAGAGGGGGGAGCAGTAGCAAGAGGATTGGATGGGAGGAGCGCCCGGCAGTGGCCAGGGGCGCCCGCCTAGTGAGCCCAGCTCTGGGGGCGCGGCCAGCGGGGCGGGGGCTGGAGTCGCTGTTGGACGCCTGGTGCAGCGATCCCAGGTGGCCTGGACCTCCATGATGCAAAAGCACGACTGCCGAGCTGCCTTTAGAGACAAAGCGCCCGAAGTTGTTCCTAGCCTTGGGAAGCCCTACCAGACTGGTGGCGGGGTGAGGGGTGAGGGGTGAGGGGTGCGGGTTGCGGGTGAGCAGGCCAGGGGCGGCTGCTGCTGCAAAAGCTGCAACCTGAATAACTCCGTGTGAGAGCTGTTGGCAGGCTTCCTTCCACTGCCAGAGTACATTCTCCGGGCTAAAATTGGAACTTAAAGCTATTGATCAAAATCATTTTTCCATTTGGTGCCTTAGGCCACACTTGCTATCATATTACAAACATTTGGCACCCGCTAGACTTAGAAAGTTAAGAAAAAACTTCTTTTTAATTTATTCTTTTTTTTTTTATTGATGCTTTCTATATTTCATACATCATTTTCCAATTCAGTTCAGGGCATACATCCCTTCCCTTCCCCCCACCCCACCCCCTACCATCCCAGATCATGCATTCTGCCGTAGTTTTCGCATCTTTCTCTGATTTTTGTTTTGTTTTGTGTCATTTTTTTAACAATAAGTGATATTATGTGAGTAAAAGCATCCTCATGTAAACCAATTTGCAAGCAGTTGTGCAAAAACCCACACAGTCATGGTGTCCCACCATCAAGCAGGGGGCAGCTTGTATGTTTCAATCAAGTTGATTAATGAGTGTCCAGACTATATTGGTATCTGTCACCATTACCCCCAATCGCAACCTTACAGTCTCACCACGCCCCCTCCTTCCGCAATGTTCCCTAGGGCTTAGATATAAAGGCACAGGTGGATGAGAAGCAAAACACTCTACTTTCTCTGGAGCTGATGTCTTGGTCTCTAGTCAGTTCTGGCTGCTTTTGTTTCATGGGCTGCCGCTTGTCCAGGCAAAACCTTTCTATCCTACTAATTAGCACTATGCAATAGATATTTAGGTATTTAAACAGTATATATATAGCTTTCGATCCTACTAATGAAGTCACACACAATTAGATATATAGTTATTTAAACCAGTACTAATTTGTGGTAGGTTACTTTGTTATAGACACAGATGTTGGATGGTATGTTAATTCATGAATTTACATTTTCTCTGTTAACGTATGGCAGGGTCTTCGTGAGGTTTATAACATCTCCTAAACCATTAGAGGATGTAAGCTGTGGCATCAGCCGTGGGTTATTCCTCCAAGGAGAGACAATAACCCATTAGATTTGCGATATACAGACATATGGCTGCCACTGCTGCACAGTATTTCCAGCAGGTGTGGATGTAGCTGGTGTGACGTAGGAGTCTTGCTTGACTCAAGGAGAACTACATTTGCATTATTGGTTTAGTAGCCTTTAGTAACACTCTCTGGCATTTCCAGAGACCAATCTGTATACTTGCAAGTGCGGTCTCCATACACTTTCCCATGTTTAATCAGGTTTCAACAGCAGGGCCTATCGCTTCTCTTCCTACAGATATCCCAGTTTGGAGGCAAGGAGCCCTTTACCTTTTGTGGGGGCTTGGATCCCTGGCCAAACATCTCCTTGGTAGAATAATCAATGTTTGATGTCAGAGCTCCTGTATTTAATATATTTTGTTTAAGTGCATAGCTTAAGGAGACTTTAGCATATATTGGTTCTGAATAGAGAACCAATCCTTTTCAGTTTCTATGTCCATTAGTCAATAATAAGAAGGCAGTTTTACGATTTTACACAGGAATACTTCTATAAAGCTGGCTCCAATCTACAGCTGGAGAAGAACCCCATCATCATCATATTTTCTCCTTATTCTATAGGGCGGAGTTAAGAAATCTCTTGTAATTAAAACCTTTGCGGCACCTAGAAGGTAAGCTTTGTTAGACATCATTAAAAATAGTTGTTACTAGAGGATCCACAGAGGGTCCAGAATGTCGCATCAATCTGAGGCATTTCTTCCCTTCAATGCCCAGAGGAGTCAGGCTCCTTCTGCTCGCACTTTCTGGTACATCCTACTCACTGAAAACTGCATTTCTTTCTCAGCCATTAAGATTTGTTGATACTCTGGCCTTTGGAACATACAAATCCTTTCCCATAGTTAAAGATTTCGGTGCAAGGTTTTTTTGACAAAATTTTCATATCTATCTATATCCCCCTTTTTTATTTAAGGTTTTTATTTTGACCCAATGAGTCTCAAAAAAGCAGTTGTTTTATAATACCTATAGGGTGGAATCAAGAACACAGATTTCATCAAGTTCCCCTATGCTGTTTTTGGGTACTGTATGTGATTAACTTTGGAAACAAAGTTATTTTTGGTTAATTCATCCTATAGGTGAAAGAGATTGCTACCAGTGTGATACTATATGACAGCAAATTATAGAGAACATTTGTTATACCAAATCCAAAGTAATGTTAATACAGATTGTTAGTTAAAGCAATGTGGAACAACAGCAATTTAATCACCAATTAACTAAGATAAAATACCGTTTTTATTCAGCTCTTCAAACCAATGTTGTCCAATGAGCACATATTTACTTTTACTAAGTCCTAAAAACACCATTATCCTGATAGACAGAGTCTGTGGCAAAACTGGATACTTTGAACTCATGTCAATTAAACATGCACCAATCGAAATACACACCGTGTCCCTCTCTCGCCCCTCCCCACCCCTCCCGAGTCACCATTCAGTCAGCCTTCTGATGCAATCTTCTGTTGCTTGTCTCTTTTAATATGCATCCTCTTCCACAACGAAATATTTATAACTGGGTAATTGTACTAGCGTCCACAATGAGAGATACATATGTTGTTTTTTCTGGGGACTGTGTTACTTCACTTAACATGATGTCTTCAAGCTCCATCCATTTACCTGCACAAGTTCTATGATGTTGGCTTTCTTTTCTGCTGCATAGAATTCCCATTGTGTACATGACCACATTTTCTCCTATCCACTCATCAAGTTGAGGGGCATTTGGGTTGATTCCAGTTTTTTGCTATTGTGAACAGAGTTGGCAATAAATAATTGCTGTGCATGTAATCTCTGCAATAAATGAGTCTTGTGGGATTATACCCAGGAGTTGGTATGACATGGGGTCAAATGGCGGATCATTTTGAGTCTTCTAAGGTTCCCACACTGTTTTCCATAGTGGCGCACAAGTTTACATTCCAACCGGCAATGGATGAGTGTTCCCCTTTCCCACACCCTCTCCAGCACTTGCTCTTTGTTTTTTTTTTCTTGATCCTAGCCAGTCGTTACTGGAGTAAGTGCTATCTTAAGGTGGTTTTAATTTGCATTCTCTTAATTATTAGTGATGTTGAACACTTCTTAAGTGTTTTCTCAGCCACCTCTAATTCCTCCTCTGTGAAGTCTCTGTTCAGATCTTTGCCTCCATCTTCTGAGTGATTCATTTGTTTTCTTTCTTTCTTTGTTTTTGTGATAGCTTGTATAACTCTGGAATTAATGCTTTTGTCGGATGTACGCTGTGAAGGTTTCCTACTTCTGTTGGATTTTCTCTTCATTTCTTTATTGTTTCCTTTATGTACAGAAGCTTTGAGTTTAATGAGGTCCCCTTGTCACATTGACGACCTTATTTCTGTGTAGCTGTGTCTGATTTAAGAAAGTCTTTTCATACACCTACGTCTTGTAGTCTGCTGCCAAGTCTCTTCTACACCTCTAGAGTTTTGGATTTCACGTTGAGGTCTTGATCCATTTGGAATTGACTTTTGTACAGGGTGAGAGGTAGGGGTTTTAATTTCATTCTTCTACAGGTGTTGATCCAGTTTTGCCAAACCACTTTGAATATGCTTCTTTCCCCAATGTGTCTTGTTGGCCTCCTATCAAATATGAGATGGCTGAAATTCCTATGTGCTCAGGTTTGGATCTTCAATTTGATCATTGCGTCAACGGTTCTGTTTTTTGTGCCAGTACAAGCTTTTTTTACTGAACTATACCCTGTAGTTTAAATAATAGATGTCTGGTGATAGCGATCCCCCCTGTATTGCTCTTTTCGCCCAGAGTTGCTTTGGCTATTCGGGGTCTTTTTGTTTTTCCAAAGGAAATTGAGGATTCTTTTTTCCAAACATGTGAAGAAGCTCTTGGGGATTTTGATTGGGATTGCATTAAATCTGTATACAAGTTTAGGTAGAATGGACATTTTTACTATATTATATTTTCCCAATCATGAGCGGGAGGTTTGTCCATCTCCTGATGTCTTCTTCAATTCCTTCTTCAGAGGTTTAAAATTTTTGTTGTAGAGGTCCTGGTATCTTTCTTGTTAGGTTGTTCCTAGGTATTTTATTGTTTAGGCTATTGTGAGTGGGAAGGTCTCCTTGTATTCCTTCTTCAGTTGCCTACTGTTGTGTGTAGAGAAAGGCTACTGATTTTTCTAGGTTTATTTTGTATCCTGCCACTTTCTGAGCTCCTAATCATTTCTAGGAATTTCCTGGTGGAGTTTAGCATCCCTTAAGTAGACAATCATATCATCAGCAAAAAGATAGCTTTGACTTCCTCTTTCCTATTAGAACTCCTTTAATTTCCTTTCTTGCCTATTGCGTCTAGCAAGGGATTCAAGCAATATGTTGAAAAGGAGTGGTGACAGGGGACAACCTTGCCGATTTCCTACCCTTAAGGGGAATGCTTCTGTCATTTCCCCATTTAGGATGATATTGGCTGTGGGTTTCCTGTATATGGCTGTGATTACATTAAGGTATGATCCCTCCAATCCAATTCTCTCTAGGACTTTAAACATGAACGGATGCTGGATTTTGTCGAAGGCTTTTTCCGCGACAATTGAGATGATGGTGTGGCTTTTGTCTTTCAGTCTGTTTACATGCTTGATGATATTTATTGATTTTCGTATATTGAACCATCCCTGATCTCTGGTATGAATCCAACTTGGTCATGGTGGATGATCTTCTTGATGTGGTTCTGTATGCAATTTGCCAGTATCCTATTTGAATTTTGGCATCTGTGTTCATTAGGGAGATGGGTCTATAGTTCTCCTTTTTAGTCTCATCTTTGCCTGGTTTTGGTATTAGAGTGATGCTGGCTTCATAGAAGGAATCTCAGAGAACTCCCTCCTTTTGCATCCTTATAAACAACTTGAAAATTAAATGTTGTAAGTCTTTTTGAAATATTTATAGAATTCTGCTGTGAAACCATCTGGGCCTGGGCATTTTTTGGTTGGGAGCGTCTTTTCATCTTCAATTTCTTCACATAATATTGGTCTGTTTAAGCTGTCATCTCTTCTTGGTTGAGCTTGGTGATTCCCAAGATTTCAGATATTCATCCATTTCTTCTAGGTTTTCAAACTTGGTAGAGTATAGATTTTTAAAGTAATTCCGTATGATTGTCTGGATCTTTCATTATCTGTTGTGATATTTCCCCTTCATCACTATTCTATTGATTTGGGAGTTGACAAACTAAAGGAAGAACTCAGAGAAGTAAAGAGAGAGAATATAAAAGGACCTAGAGGGATACAATAACAAACTAAAGGAAGAGATTGACAAACTCCAGAAAGAACGAGAGAGAGAAAAAAACAAACACCTTAGAGAAATAGAAAACTGAAAAGGAGCGCCAAACCAGCAAGTAAGGAGCAAAGAAGAGATTGAGAACTCATAAAGGAAATGGATATATTAAGCAAATCACAGGATGAAAAAAAAGGAAATAGAACACTTATCCAGGAAGAAAGGAAAGGAAAAAGCCTCAGAAATGGAATGGAGGAAGTAGAACAAAGAATATCAGATCTGGAAGATAACACAGAGCAACTAAAAACCTCAAATAAAGATTATGAAAAATTTAAAAATACACAAAACTGGAACAACCAGGAAATATGGGACACTATGAAAAGATTAATTTATTCTTTATATGTATGGATGTACTATCCACATGCAGGTCTGTGCACCCCTGTCGTCCAATACCTCGGAGGTCAGAAGAGGGCGTCAGATTCCCCTGGAACTGGAGTTAAAGACAGCTCTCTGCCGCCATGTGGGTGCTGCGGATTGAACCCGGGTCCTCTGTAAGAGTGGTCGGCGCTCTCAACCGCTAGGCCATCTCTCCAGCCCAAGAAAAACTCTTTTATAACAAAATTATTGCTTCCTAGCTTCACACTGAACAGGGATTTGAATGTTCTCAACTTTTGTGCTTCACCTCTAAGGACAGTTTCAGTTCCAGCCCAGTTCCCCACCTTCCCAAAGATGCAAACTGAAAAGCCATTCCATGCCTTATCCATCTTCCTGGTTGTCCTTAACAGGGCAATTGCAAAGGATGAGGCTTCAGTTAGGAGAGAAAAAGTAAACGGAGCTGTTTCCACTGTTTCCTGTTTCTCCCTTTCCTTCCTCTCCATGTCACTTTCTCCCCTCCTAATTCTGGCCACCAGNCCATAATAAACAAATAAAATAAAATAAAATGAACTGAAATAAAATAAAATAAAAAAAAGGAAGACACGAAAGGCAAACGAAAGAAGACAACAACCGAAAAGGACACGACACTAGAACAAGCCCGAAAGAACGAAAGAAAAGAAGCAAGGAAAAAAAAAGCAACACCAGTTGCATTGGGGTTTTGTTTCTTTGTTTGTTGTTTGTTAGTTTGATTGACAGAGTTTTGCTCTGTAGCCCTTGCTGCCCTCAAATTTACAGCGATCCTCCTGTTTCTCTGCCACTCAAGTGCTGGGATTATGAGATTATGAGTAGGCACCACCATGCCTTGCTTCACTCTAAATAGCTCTTCCTGTCTTTTTTTCTCTCTGCTTGGCTTTTCAAAGCCTCTATCTAATCTAGCAGCTGCTTCCTCACCCACAGGATTGTCTTAGTCCCAGTCTCTAACACTGGTTTTACAGCTAGTCATCAAGAGAAACAGGAATAAGCTGGGCATGGTGGTACACAGATTGTCCCAGCACTCAGGAGGCAGAGGCAGTTGGATGTCTGTGAGTTTGAGGCCAGCCTTCTCTACATAGTGAATTCCAGGCCAGTCAGGGATACATAGTGAAACCTTATCTTCAAAAACGGGGATAACCAAAAAAGGGGGGAGGGGAATAATCCAATATTCTGAGTTCTTGGAATTAACAGACTACTAACACTGAAATGGGAAAGGAGAGTTTATGAACAGTCTGGCTTATATGTATTGGTCTATTCATTAATTGAGATTTAGTTTCATTTATACTAGACTATCATGGGCACTGTTAGTAACCTGCTAAAATCTTATACCCCCTTCTTTAGAGGAAGATGGAAAGCTGCTAGATGTTCCCTCTCCTTATAGAGATATAGATATATTAACCATCAGGATACAGTGCTACAACCATCTTCATAGATGCTTGCAGATAAAACCAGGCCTGAAGACAACAGAGAGGCAGAATTACCGATGACATTATTGAGCCACAGTCATGCTGTCATCAACAAACACTTTTGCTTTTAATTTTATTTAGTATTTTATTTGTGATTCTTATTTTAGGTGTATGAGTATATTGCCTGCATATAGGTGAGTGTACCCATGTTGTACAGTGCCCACGGAGGTCAGGAGATGGTCTTGGATCCCTGGAATTGGACTTACTAACAGTTGTTAGCCACCCCCATGTGGGAGCTAGGATTCAAACCCAGATCTTCTGCTAGAAGAGCCATTGCTCTTAACCACTGAGCCATCTCTCTAGCCCGGACAGACACTTATTATTAGATGAGAAATGTTACCTGAATCCAAAGTGACCTGTAACCTGTCCATGTTTTTGTTTTTCTCTATAATATAATGAATATTCTCCTAACTTTTAAACTCTCACTATGCCAGAGAAAATGTTCCACACCAGTAGTCTTGTTCCCTTCCTTTCTATGGAGGTGAGGATTGAAACCAGGGAAAACCATTCTGTACTACGAGCTGCACCAAACACACACACACACACACACACACACACACACACACACACACACACGGCTCCTTGAGACAAAGTCTCATGTAGCCTATGGTGGCCTTGAACTCACTGTGTAGCTGAAACTGGCTTTGAATTCCTAATCATCCTGCCTCCATCTCCAGTGTTGAGATTATAAGCATATACTATCCACTTTGTTTATGCAGTGCTGGACAGAGAACTGAGGGCTTCGTGCACGCTAGGCAAGCACTCTGCCAACTGAGCTACGTCCCCAGCTTATTCTGTTTTTTCTAATATTTGGAAATGTTTTTCTTAGCAATTTTCCTCTCTTTGCCATTATGGAAAGAGAAAGAAAAGTTCTCGGTTTTCATCAATGGTTATAAAACTTTAAAATAAGAACAAACAATTTAAAGACAATCTCTCCAGGCTCTTTTTTAGACCCTCTTAAAAGACAACACAGCCGGGCATGGTGGCGCATGCCTTTAATCCTAGCACTTGGGAGGCAGAGGCAGGCGTTTTTTTGTGAGTTCAAGGCCAGCCTGGTCTACAGAGCAAGTTCCAGGACAGCTGGGGCTACAGGGAGACCCTGTCTCGAAAAGATTAAAAAAAAAAAAAAGACAACACAATATTTAGGTCATTCAATGAGAGAAAAGAATGTGATCTGATAGTGATGATTCATTTCATTATTGACTCAGACTTATAGGTGGGTCTGTGTCTCAATGGGATAGATCTTATACCTGTAATCCCAGCAGTGGAGCAGCTGAAGGGGGGAGGATAACCACAAATTCAAGGCTAGCCTGAACTACATAGTGAGTTCCAGCCCTCCTTAGCTGTAGGGTAAGACTATGTCTCAAAATATTCTGGGACAGCAAGATGGCTCAGCACACACACACACACACACACACACACAC
>VZQC01001685.1:239990-265918 GCA_009823505.1 Rhizomys pruinosus
GCGCTACTGTTGAGCTCTGTCACGTGAGCAAATCAATAAATTGTATATAGTTATATATTCATCCTGTTGCTTCTGTTTCTTTAGAGAACCCTGACTAATACACTATCACAGAACTTTCCCTCTTCCTCTCCCCCCTCCTCCTCCCTCTCTCCCTCTTCCCCTCCCTTCCTCTGTCTTTCCCTCTTATTCCCACTCTCCTTCCCTTCCTTCCATTCTCTCTGTGCTTCTCTTCTATATTGTCTCTTCCTTTTTTTTAATTTTATTTTTGTATGTGTATGAATGTACTGTCTGCATGTAGGTTTGTTCACCCGTGTCATGCAATGCCACAGAGGTCAGAAGAGGGTGTCGGATTCCCCTGGAACTGGAGTTACAGACAGTTCTCAGCCGCCATGTGGGTGCTGGGAATCGAACCCTGGTTCTCTGCAAGAGCAGTTGGTGCTCTTAACCGCTAGGCCATCTCTCCAGCCCCTATCGTCTCTTTCTGTAGACATCTTCTGACTTTAAATTTCATCTTATTTGTTGATGACATCTAATCTTTTACTTGTGATTCTGACCTTTCTCCCAGATATTTAGAACCATTTACCTACATGATATATCCACTTGGATTTTTTTTTAATTTTTTTATGTGTATGAATGTACTGTCTGCATGTAGGTTTGTGCACCCATGTCATGCAATGCCACGGAGGTCAGAAGAGGGTGTCGGACTCCCCCGGAACTGGAGCTAAAGATGGTTCTCAGCCGCCATATGGGTGCTGGGGATCGAACCCAGGTCCTCTGCAAGAGCTGTAGACACTCTCTTAGCCGCTAAGCCATCTCTCCAGCCCCCACTTGGATTTTTGTTGTTGTTGTTTTGCTTTGTTATTTTTTTACTATCTCAAAAACATAAGGTCTCACTATGTAGCCATGGCTGGCCTGGAACTCTTTATGTAGAACAGGCTGCCCATGATCTCATAGAGTTCCACCTGCTTCTACCTCCCAAGTCCTGGGATTAAAGGCCTACACAACTATGTCCATTTTTTCACTTGGATATTATGGTGGTTTGAGTGAGAATCCCCCCACACACACACACACACACATGCACAGCCCTAGATTCAAGTACCCAATTTGTGGAGCTATTTGGGAAATTCATGGAACCTTTAGGAGATCTATAGCCTTGCTGGAAGGAGTCTGTGACTGGGTAGGCTTAGAGTGCTTCTAGTCTAACCCACTTTCAGACTGCTCTCTGCTTTATGTTTGTGATTAAAGATGTGGTCTTTTTGGCTTCCTGTTCCAGCCACCTTCTGCCACACCTCACCAGCCATTATGAACTCTCTCTTTAGAACAGTAAACCAAAATAAACTCATTCTTCCTTAAGTCCCTTTCACTCACGGTTTTATCGCAGCAACAAAAAGTCATTGATACAGCTATCTTATCAACATTGAACTCTTTTTTTTTAATTTTATTTATTTTTGTATGTGGATGAATGTACTGTCTGCATGTAGGTTTGTGCACCCATGTCGTGCAATGCCGCAGAGGTCAGAAGAGGGTCTCGGATTCCCCTGGAACTAGAGTTCACCTGGAATTGGAGTTACAGACGGTTCTCAGCCACTATGTGGGTGCTGGGGATCAAACACAGGTCCTCTGAAAGAGCAGCCGGTGCTCTTAACCGCTAGGCTATCTCTCCAGCCCCTCAACATTGACTTCTTGATCTATGCTTGTTCCAACCTGCTTCTCTTCCTACCTTCCCCATTGTATGTCACCTTTATGTTGCTATGATTAAAAAAAAATGACCAAGTAAACATAGAGAAGGGTTTATTGGGCTTACAGTTCAAGGGGTGGGGGGTGGGGGAATGGAGGAAGCGCTGGGAGCAGAAAGCTGAGAGCTCCTATCTTCCCAGTAAGCAGAGGAAGCAGAGAGAGATACTGCCAAGAAAGACAAGGCCTGCTCCAGTGGCACACTTCTCCAGCGAGGCAACACCTTCTAACGGTTCCTTGACCCTCCGCAAAGAGCACCACAACTGACCAAGTACAAGCCCTTGGGGCCAGTTCTCATTCAAACCACCATCTCAGCTCCGCCAGGTACCTCTCTCTATCAGTTTGCAGAAACCATTTCTTTTTCCTTTTTTCTTCTTTTGAGACAAGACAGGATGTCACTCTGTAGCCCAGGCTAACCTCAAACTCCCTGACTCCCTTGACTTCTCCATCTTCTGGTCTTCATCTCTCCAGTGCTGGGACGTGCTGCCACTGGAGAGCGTCAACCTCTCCTCATTTTTTGTTTTGTTTTGTTTTCTGTGAAACAGAGTCTTCCTGTAGCCCCAGCTGGACTGGAAGTCACTGTGTAGACCAGGCTCGCCTTGATGTCACAACAATCCTGTTTCTCCCTCCCAAGTGCTAGGATAAAGGTGTGCACCACCATGTCCTGGTCTCAACCTCTACTCTTCATTAAGGGCCCCACTATTTCTGCCTTAGTAGTTCCTTTTTTTTTTGTCTTTTCGAGACAGGGTCTCCTTGTAGCCCCAGCTGTCCTGGAACTCACTCTGTAGACCAGGCTGGCCTTGAACTCACAAAGATCCGCCTGCCTCTGCCTCCCAAGTACTAGGATTAAAGGCATGTGCCACCATGCCCGGTGAGTAGTTCCTTTTTTATTCCTGTACAACACCATAATTAGGATTGGGTGTAGCTTATTTGTAGAGCATGTGCGTGAGGCTCTGGGTTCCACGAACAGAACTGAAACCAAATTATATCTCATTAATAAACAAATATATAATTAAACCCACTGAACATGTAGTCAGGAAATATGTCTAATTTGTTGATTATCGTGCCTGGCAAATCTACATTTGTTAAATAAATGAATGACTGAGCCAAATAAATAAAGTTCACAGCTCTTAACACATGGAAGTTTAAAAATCTCACAAAAAAATTCTCATGATTGGGCTGAGGAGCAGTCTCAGTGGGTAAACAGCACTTCTGTTAAAGCAAGAGAACCTTGGGCTAGAGAGATGGCCCAGCGGTTTGGAGCACCGACTGCTCTTGCAGAGGACCCGGGTTCGATCCCCAGCACCCACATGGCGGCTGAAAACCATCTTTAACTCCAGTTCCAGGAGAATCCAACAGCCTCTTCTGACCTCCGTGGCATTGCACGACACGGGTGCACAAACCTACATGCAGACAGTTCATTCATACACATATGAAAATAAAATTTTTAAAAATTAAAAAAAAAGAAATGAAAATCCTCCCCCTTAAAAAAAAAAAAAGGCAAGAGAGCCTGAGTTCAAATCCACAGCCCCCACATAAAAGCTGGGTGTAGCTGTTCGGGCCTATATAATCCCAAAGCCTTGAGAGAGGAGACAGGATGATCCAGGTAGCTTATTAGGCCAGCCTAGCCTGAGCAGTGAGCTTCAAGTTCAGTCAGACACTCTGCTTCAAAAAGTAAGGTAAAGGGCCTGGAGAATGGCTCAGTGGTTAAGAACGCTGGCTGCTCTTGCAGAGGACCCATGTTCTATTCCTAACACCAGCATGGCAGCTCACAACCATCTGTAACTCCAGTTCTGAGGGCTCTGATGCCCTTTTTCTGGTCTCTGTGGGCATTGCACACATGAGGTACATATATGTAGGCAAAACATTCATACACATAAAAATCTTTAAAAAGATTTAAATAAAAATAAAATTAAAGATAAGGTAGAGAGGAATAGAAGCCACCTGACATTGACGTTTCGCCTAAAATGAATATAATCTAGCCATCCCAGAGCTACATGAGACTCAGTCTCTCTCTGTCTTTCTCTCTCTTTCTCTCTCTTTTGTTTTTGAGACAGGGTCTCCCTGTATCCCCAGCTGTCCTGGAACTCACTATGGAGACAAGGCTGCTCTTGAGCTCACAGAGATCTGCCTGCCTCTGCCTTTTGAGTGCTGGGACTAAAGGCTTGCACCACCACACCCATCCCTGGAGACTCGGTCTCAAAAATAAATGCACAAAGGAAAGCAACATTTAACATGATCGTGGTCAATCTGTTTAGATATTAAATGACCCCAGATAAGCTCATGTGTTGAAAACCCTGGTCATCTGCTCGTTATGCCATGCCTTCCTGGCCATGATAGATCACCAGGCACTCCAGCTGCCCTGGAGCTGCTGGTGGCCATGCCTTCCCGATCATGATAGACTCCCAGGCACTCCGGCTGCCCTTCCCGGCCATGATAGACTCCCAGGCACTCCGGCTGCCCTTCCCGGCCATGATAGACTCCCAGGCACTCCGGCTGCCCTGGAGCTGCCGGCCGCCATGCCTTCCTGGTCATGATAGACTGTCCCCACAAACTGAAAACCCAAACAGGGTTTGGGTGTGGTGGGACAAGCCTTTAGTCCCAGCACTCAGGAGGCAGAGGCAGACAGATCTCTGTGAGTTCAAGGGCAGCCTGGTCTCCATAGTGAGTTCCCTTAATTTGCTGCTTTACTTTTTTTTTGGGGGGGGGTGAGATAGCAGCTCATTCTGTAGTCCAGACTGGCCTAAAATTTATGGCCTGAGTCGTCTTCCCTCAACCTCCCAAATGCTGGGATTATTGGTATGAACCACTATGCCCAGGTCAAATTTCTTCCTGTCAGGTATTTCCTCACAGCCATAAGAAAATTAACCATATGCCTTCCTTCCATTTTTTTTCTTTTTTTTAAATTTTTTTTTAAATTTTATTTATTTTATGTGTATGAATGTACTGTCTGCATGTAGGTTTGTGCACCCCTGTCGTGCAATGCTACGGAGGTCAGAAGAGGGTGTCGGATTTCCCTGGATCTGGAGTTCTCCCGGAATTGGAGTTACGGACGGTTCTCAGCCGCCATGTGGGTGCTGGGGATCGAACCCGGGTCCTCTGCAAGAGCAGTCGGTGCTCTTAACTGCTAGGCCATCTCTCCAACCCTTTTTTTCTTTTTTATTTGTTTAGGTATTTTAAGTTTGAGCATCTTATAACCCTCTCAGTCATAGTAATGTTTATTTATTTTTATTTATTTATGTGTATGAATGTCTTGCCTGCATGTATGTAAATATACCAATGTCATGCAATGGCTGAAGAGGCCAGAAGATGGCATCAGATCTCCTGGAGCTGAAGTTACAGATGGTTGTGAGGTACCATGTGGTGCTGGGAACCAAACTGGATCCTCTCCAAGCACAGCCAGCGAACTGAACTTCCGAGCCATTACTCCAGCTCCTGTTGTTAAAATCATTATCAGCACGCCTTTAATCCTAGCACTTGGGAGGCAGAGGCAGGCGGATCTTTGTAAGTTCAAGGCCAGCCTGGTCTACAGAGTGAGTTCCAGGACACCTGGGGCTACAGGGAGACCCTGTCTCGAAAAGACCAAAAAAAAATAATAATAATAATAAAATCATTATTACTACATAAACCATCTAGTCTCTAGTCCTCTAGTATTTAGGACTATAGTACTGAAGTGTTTGTCGTGTAGGACTTACTTTGCCATTTGACTTCCTAATTGTGATTTGCCCATAAACATGTTCCCTGTATATTTTTCTTCAAAGCTCGGTAAAATGACCAGGAAAAAAAAATTAAAAAGGCATCAAGAGACGAGGACAAAGACAAAAGGAGAGGAGACACAGAGTTAGAGGTTTCAACAAGTGTTGACAATTATTTGGAAATGAAAGTAGATAAAGGTAATTGGCTTGGCATAGAGGAAGAGCTCAAAACCAAGTGTGAAGACAAGGGCCAGTTCTCCTAGGACTTAAGAGCTACTAGGTAGCACTGAAGCAGGAGGATCGGTTCATCCTCAGCTACAGAATGAGTTCAAGGCCAGCCTGGGCTACATGAGACCCTGTCTCAAAACAAATAAACAATCAAAACTATGATTGATTGATATCAGAGACAAAAGGAGATAGGTCTATAAAATGAACATCAGGAATGATGAAAAAGGAAAGCAAAACAGCGAGGTTTTAAAAGTTAAATAGAAGCCGGGCTCAGTAGCATGGGCTTGTAGTCCCAGCTACTTGGAAGGCTGGCGATTATTTGAGCCTAGAAACATGGGGCTGAAGTGAACCACAGAGCAAAGCCCCAACTCATGAGTGCATAGTCACACACATACATAGTCACACAAACGTTCAATAAAGACTGGAAGATAAATTTAGAAAGATGACAGATAGAAAGGGAAAGGTGAGGGTCTAGTGAGTGGTGGTACGAGTTTGCAAAAGTGATCAGAGGAGAAACAGTGAACAAAGCAATGCAATGGGGGGGGCTGGAGAGATGGCCTAGCGGTTAAGAGCGCCGACCGCTCTTGCAGAGGACCCGGGTTCGATCCCCAGCACCCACATGGCGGCCGAGAGCCGTCTGAAACTCCAGTTCCAGGAGAACTCCAGTTCCAGGGGAATCCGAGACCCTCTTCTGACCTCCGCGGCATTGCACGACACGGGTGCACAGACCTGCATGCAGACAGTACATTGATATACATACCGAAATAAANAAATAATAGATGTCTGGTATAGCGATCCCCCCTGTATTGCTCTTTTCGCCCAGAGTTGCTTTGGCTATTCGGGGTCTTTTGTTTTTCCAAAGGAAATTGAGGATTTTTTTTCCAAACATGTGAAGAAAGCTCTTGGGGATTTTGATTGGGATTGCATTAAATCTGTATACAAGTTTAGGAGAATGGACATTTTTACTATATTTATTTTCCAATCCATGAGCATGGAGTTTGTCCATCTTGATGTCTTCTTCCAATTTCTTTCTTCAGAGGTTTAAAATTTTTGTTGTAGAGGTCCTGGTATCTTTGGTTAGGTTGTTCCTAGGATTTTTATTGTTTTTGAGGCTATTGTGAGTGGGAAGGTCTCCTTGTATTCTTTCTCAGTGCCTATGTTGGTGTAAAGAAAGGCTACTGATTTTTCTAGGTTTATTTTGTATCCTGCCACCTTTCTGACGCTCCTAACATTTCTAGGAGTTTCCTGGTGGAGTTATTAGCATCCCTTAAGTAGACAATCATACATCAGCAAAAATGATAGCTTGACTTCCTCTTTTCCTATTAGAACTCTTTAATTTCCTTTCTTGCCTTATTGCTCTAGCAAGGGATTCAAGCATATGTTGAAAAGGAGTTGGTACAGGGGACAACCTTGCCGAGTTCCTACCCTTAAGGGGAATGCCTTCTGTCATTTCCCCATTTAGGATGATATTGGCTGTGGGTTTCCTGTATATGCGTGTGATTACATTAAGTATGATCCCTCCAATCCAATTCTCTCTAGGACTTTAAACATGAACGGATGCTGGATTTTGTGAAGGCTTTTTCCGCGACAATTGAGATGATGGTGTGGCTTTTGTTTTTCAGTCCATTTACATGCTTGATGATATTTATTGATTTTCGTATTGAACCATCCCTGCATCTCTGGTATGAATCCAAACTTGTCATGGTTGGATGATCTTCTTGATGTGGTTCTGTATGCGATTTGCCAGTATCCTATTTAGATTTTGGCATCTGTGTTCATTAGGGAGATGGGTCTATAGTTCTCTTTATGTTGCATCTTTGCACTGCGTTTTGGTATTAGAGTGATGCTGGCTTCACTAGAAGGAATCTCAGAGAACTCCCTCCTTTTGTATCCTTATAAACAACTTGAAAATTAAATGTTGTAAGTCTTTTTTGAAATATTTATAAGAATTCTGCTGTGAAACCAATTGGGCCTGGGCATTTTTTGGTTGGGAGCTGCTTATTCCATCTTCAATTTCTTCACATATTATTGGTCTGTTTAAGCTGTCGATCTCTTCTTGGTTGGAGATTGGTGATTCCCAAGATTTCAGAATCTTATCCATTTCTTCTAGGTTTCAAACTTGGTAGAGAGTATAGATTTTTAAAGTAATTCCGTATGATTGTCTGGATCTTTTCATTATCTGTTGTGATATTTCCCCTTCATCACTGTTTCTTTGATTTGGAGTTGACAAACTAAAGGAAGAACTCAGAGAAGTAAAGAGAGAGAATGAAAAGGACCTAGAGGGATACACATAACAAACTAAAGGAAGAGATTGACAAACTCCCGAAAGAACGAGAGAGAGAAAAAAACAAAACACCTTAAGGAAGTAGAAACACTGAAAAAGGAGGCCAAACCAACGAGTAAGGAGCACCAAGAAGAGATTGAGGAAACTCATAAAGGAAATGGATATATTTAAGCAAATCACAGGATGAAAAAAAAGGAAAATAGAACACTTATCCAGGAAGAAAGGAAAGGAAAAAAGCCTCAGAAATGGAATGGAGGAATAGAACAAAGAATATCAGATCTGGAAGTAACACAGACAACTCAAAAACCTCAAAATAAAGATTAAAAAATTTAAAAATACACAAAATGGAACAACCAGGAAATATGGGACCACTATGAAAAGATTAATTTATTCTTTATATGTATGGATGTACTATCCACATGCAGGTCTGTGCACCCCTGTCGTCCAATACCTCGGAGGTCAGAAGAGGGCGTCAGATTCCCCTGGAACTGGAGTTAAAGACAGCTCTCTGCCACCATGTGGGTGCTGCGGATTGAACCCGGGTCCTCTGTAAGAGTGGTCGGTGCTCTCAACCGCTAGGCCATCTCTCCAGCCCAAGAAAAACTCTTTTATAACAAAATTATTGCTTCCTAGCTTCACACTGAACAGGGATTTGAATGTTCTCAACTTTTGTGCTTCACCTCTAAGGACAGTTTCAGTTCCAGCCCAGTTCCCCACCTTCCCAAAGATGCAAACTGAAAAGCCATTCCATGCCTTATCCATCTTCCTGGTTGTCCTTAACAGGGCAATTGCAAAGGATGAGGCTTCAGTTAGGAGAGAAAAAGTAAACGGAGCTGTTTCCACTGTTTCCTGTTTCTCCCTTTCCTTCCTCTCCATGTCACTTTCTCCCCCTCCTAATTCTGGCCACCAGTTGCATTGGGGTTTTGGTTCTTTGTTTGTTGTTTGTTAGTTTGATTGACAGAGTTTTGCTCTGTAGCCCTTGCTGCCCTCAAATTTACAGCGATCCTCCTGTTTCTCTGCCACTCAAGTGCTGGAATTATGAGCCGATTAGAGTAGGCACCACCATGCCTGCTTCACTCTAAATAGCTCTTCCTGTCTTTTTTTCTCTCTGCTTGGCTTTTCAAAGCCTCTATCTAATCTAGCAGCTGCTTCCTCACCCACAGGATTGTCTTAGTCCCAGTCTCTAACACTGGTTTTACAGCTAGTCATCAAGAGAAACAGGAATAAGCTGGGCATGGTGGTACACAGATTGTCCCAGCACTCAGGAGGCAGAGGCAGTTGGATGTCTGTGAGTTTAAGGCCAGCCTGGTCTACATAGTTCCAGGTCAGTCAGGGATACATAGTACACCTTGTCCTTAAAAAAGGGGATAGTCCAATATTCTGAGTTCTTAGAATTAACAGACTACTAACACTGAAATGGGAAAGGGGAGTTTATGAACAGTCTGGCTTATATATATTGGTCTATTCATTAATTGAGATTTAGTTTCCTTTATACTAGACTATCATGGACACTGTTAGTAACCTGGTAAAATGTTATACCCCCTTCTTTAGAGGAAGAGGGAAAGTTGCTAGATGTTCCCTCTCCTTATAGAGATATAGATAAATTAACTATCAGGATACAGTGCTACATCCATCTTCATAGATGCTTGCAAATGAAACCAGGCCTAGAGACAGCAGAGAGGCAGAATTACTGATGACATTATTGAGCCACAGTCGTGCTGTCATCAACTGACACCTTTGTTTTTATTATTGTTTTTAGTATTTTATTTGTGATTTTTATTTTTTTTTGTTTATTATTTGCTTTTGTGATGTGTGTGATGTACAGCCACATGTACAGGTGTCTTGGAGCCAGAAGAGGGTTTATGATACCTGTGGAATCAGTTATTCCCTTTGTGTTGTGCTTATGGGTTTGGATCAAACCTGGGGCTTCTGCAAGAAGAGCCAATGCTCTTAAGCATTAAGCCATCTCTCTAGCCCAGACAGATACTTATTATTAGGTGAGAAATGTTATCTGAATCCAAAATAACCTGTAACCTGTCCATGTTTTTGGTTTTCTCAATAATATAATGGATATACTCCTAACTTTTAAACTCTCACTATGCCAGAGAAAATGTTCCACACCAGTAGTCTTGTTCCCTACCTTTCTATGGAGATGAGGATTGAAACCAGGGAAAACCATTCTGTACTATGAGCTGCAGCAAACACACACACACACACCACACACACACACACACAACAGACACACACACGGCTCCTGGAGACAAAGTCTCATGTAGCCTATGGTGGCCTTGAACTCACTGTGTAGCTGAAACTAGCTTTGAATTCCTAATCATTCTGCCTCCAGCTCCAGAGTGTTGAGATTATAAGCATATACTATCCACTTTGTTTATAAAGTGCTGGACAGAGACCTGAAGGCTTCGTCCATGCTAGGCAAGCACTCAAGCAACGGAGCTACATCCCCAGCTTATTCTGTTTTTTCTAATATTTGCAAATGTTTCCCTTATCAATTTTCCTCTCTATGCCATTATAGAAAGAGAAAGAAAAGTTCTCGATTTTCATCAGTTGTTAAAAAAAACTTTAAAATAAGAACAAACAATTTAAAGACAATCTCTCCAGGCTCTTTTTTAGATCCTCTTAAAAAACAACACAGCGGGGGGTGGTGACGCATGCCTTTAAGCCTAATACTTGGGAGGCAGAAGCAGGTGGATTTTTGTGAGTTCAAGGCCAGCCTGGTATACAGAGCAAGTTCCAGGACAGCTGGGGCTACAGGGAGACCCTCTCTCAAAAAGGCAAAAAAAAAAAAAAAAAAAAAAAAAAAAAAAAAAAAAAAAAAAAAAAAAAAGACAACACAACATTTAGGTCATTCAATGAGAGATAAGCCCATGATCTGATAGTGATGATTCATTTCGTTATTGACTCAGGCTTATAAATAGGTCTCTCTGTGCCTCGATGGGATAGATCTTATACCTGTAATCACAGCAGTTTAGCAGCTGAAGGGGGAGGAATAACCACAAATTCAAGACTAGCCTGAACTACATAGTGAGTCCCAGCCCTCCTTACCTATAGGGTAAGACTATGTCTCAAAAAAATTTTTTTTAGATCTTAATAATTTGTAGCATGATTAAGAATGATTGTTTTGGGAGGCAGAGGCAGGTGGATCTCTGTGAGTTCAAGGCCAGCCTTGTCTACATAGTGAGCTCCAGGCCAAAAGGAGGGGAGAGACAGAGTTAGAGATTTCAACCCTCAACTCATGAGTGCATAGTCACACACGCACACATACACAGTCACACAAACAAATGTTCACTAAAGACTGGAAGATAAATTTAGAAAGATGACAGATAGAAAGGAAAAGGTGAGGATCTAGTCAGTGGTGTTACGGTTTTGCAAAAAAAAAAAAAAAGTGATCAGAGGAGAAACAGTGAACAAAGCAATGCAATGGGAAAATCTCAGAACTGAAGGCTGGAGTCTCCACATTGTACCTCAACAGCCGTAGAACAGCAAAACCGCTTCAAGGTACATCGTGATTAAGTTTTAGAACGTCTTAGATAAGAAAACAGATGCTAAAACTGGAACAGGACTCAGAGCTGCCTGCATCATTAGTCTTCCTTGATAGAAGACCATTGAACAACGCCTTAAAAATCAGAGAAGGGGCTGCTAGAGAGGTGGCACAGCACTAAAGAGCACTGGCTGCTCTTGCGGAAGACTGGGTTCAGTTCTCAGCACCCCCGTGTTGGGTAACAGTTTTCTGCAACTTCAGGTCCAGGGGATCCAATGCCCTTTCCTGGCCTTCACAGGCACTGCACACATATGGTACACTCACATACATACAGGCAAACACTCAACACATAAAATACAAATAAACAATCTTTTTGTAAAAATCAGGGAAAGCTGGTATATCTCTGTGGTAGAGTGCTTCTCTTGCGTGGACCAGGGCCCTGTGTTTAATCTTCAGCATTACTCCACCAACACTAAAGCTCAGTGGGCAGCCCATTTTTATACTACTTATCAGACATAAAGAGTCCTAACCGTTATCTCCTGTGCATCTTTTCTTAGGAAGCAGGAAGATTTACTTTAATAAAACAAAAAGCTGGGAAATGAGGGAAGAAAAGAAAACACCCAACAAGCATCAGGAAGCCCAGGGTGGTGGGTCAGAAGTTCAGGGTCACCTGAGCTACGTTTGGGCAACATAAGACCCTGTCAGAGAGACAGAGCAAGAGGAAGGCGAGAGAGAGAGAGAGAGACCCCAAAGGACAGACCCTAAGGCAGCAGAAAGGGATATCCCAGAACCTCTCTGAGCCATGTCAGAGAGGAGGAAGATGGAAGGGAGCTCCAGAGGAAGTTCAGAAAAAAAAGGAGGTTAAGTACTTTAGCATTCAACAAAATCTTTAATATAGCAGAGATACTGGAACATTGGTTAAAAATTAATAAGGGACAGCAAGCTGGTTTAGCAGGTAAAGGTACTTGCCACCAAGCCTGATGATCTGAGTTCAATCCCTGGAACCCACATGGTAGAAGGAGGGAACAAACTCCCACAAGTTGTCCTCTAGCCGTACTCATGCTGGGCTGAGGCACATGTACAGCCATGTACATACTAAATAATAAGTAAAGGCAAAAAATTAATAGGTAGATGGGAAAATCAAAGAAAGGATACAAATGAGACAACTAATTGTTTTCAGAGAAAAATGAGATTATATAGAAGAAACATGGTCAAAATTCATTTATTTGGCTCAGTGAGCAACAGTTATATAGTATTAACAATGTAATGCTGACTGTTGGCTTAGTAAAATTATATCTATATATAGATCTCTCTCTCTCTCTCTCTCTCTCTCTCTCTCTCTCTCTATATATATATATATATATAGCCAAAAATGATAAGTAGCTCTCCTGGGGCATGGAGAAGAAGAGGTACGGATTGAGTGTAGTATTTGAACACTGTGGTAAAAGGAGTGGATAAAGACAGATGTTGACAAATTAAGAACTTTAATTAGTGTGAGATGGCTCAGCAGATAACAGTGCTTGCCACCACTTGGGTTTCATCTCTAAGACCCACATGGTGAAACAAGAGAACCCACTCCCACAAGTTGTCCAATGACCTCCACAGGCACACTGACATGCACACACACACACACACACACACACACTCTAAATACAAACTGTAATGAATAAACATTTTTTTAAATAGTGACAGCCTAGTGTGGTGGCTCACATCTATAATCCCAACAAATAGCTAGTGCAGGAGGATCAGGACAGCCTGAGCTAGAGAGAGAGACCTTGTCTTGAGAAACAAACTGGAAAAAGAAATCAGGGGAACAATCCTAAACCAAAACCCAAAAACCTTGGAAAAAACATAACCAGGCATGTAAAAGACCTCTACAATGAAAACTTTAAAACACTGAAGAAAGAAATTGAGGGAGACACTAGAAGATGGAAAGACCTCCTATTCCCAGAGATTTAAAGAATTGACTTTGTAAAAATGGCTATCTTAGCCAGGCGTGGTGGCACATGCCTTTAATCCTAGCACTTGGGAGGCAGAGGCAGGTGGGTCTTTGTGAGTTCAAGGCCAGCCTGGTCTACAGAGTGAGTTTCAGGACAGCTGGGGCTATAGGGAGACCCTGTCTTGAAAAGACCAAAAAAATAAAATAAAATAAAATAAAATAAAAAATGGCTATCTTACAAAAAGCAATCTATAGAGTCCATACAGTGCCAGTCAAAATTCCAATGACATTCTTCACAAAAATAGGAAAAGTGGTCTTAAAACGTCATATGGAAACATAAGAAACCTTGACAGCAAAAGCAATCCTAAGCAGAAAGATTAGTGCTGGAGCTTTCATACTTGATTGGAGGTTATATTACAGAGCCTGTGTATTCAAAACAGCATGGTACTGGCACAAAAACAGACTCATAGATCAATGGAATAGAGGACCTAATTACAAAACCATGTAACTACAGCCCCCTGATGGTCAACAAAGCTGCCCAAAACACACCTTGGAGAAAAGACAGCATGTTCAACAAATAGTGCTGGGAAAATTGGATAGCTACATGTAGATGAATGAAATAAGACCCACATCTCTCACCCTGCACAAAATTCAACTCCAAATTGAATAAGGACCTGAACATAAGGCCTGAAACTCTGAAACAGCCGAAGGACAAAATAGGGACTTCAAGATCCTGGGTATAGGTTTGCCGGGTGTGGTGTAACACACCCTTAATCCCAGCACTCCAGAGGCAGAGGCAAGAGCATCTCTGTGAGACTGAGGCCAGCCTGGTTACATAGTGAGTTCCAGCTGGGACTGCAGGGAGACCCTATCTCAAGACAAGGAAAAAGGATATGGTATAGGTAAGGATTTTCTAGATAGGACTCTGATCACTCAAGAAATAAAGCCAATAATCAATAAATGGGATCTCATGAAATTAAAATGCTTTTATACAGCAAAGGAAACTGTCAAATGAACACTGTACAGAATGGGAAAAAAATCTTTGCCAGCTACAAATCTGACAGAGGACTAATATCTAGGTTATACAAAGAATTCAAGAAAATAAACATCAGGAGGGACCTTGAAGAGATCACTCAACAGCAAAGAGTGCTTGCCGCACAATCATGAGGCCCAGAGTTCAGATTCCAGCACCCACAAAACCAGCTGGCATGCCCAACACACAGGTAACTCCAGTTCCAAGGGATCATCCTCCTGTGTGTGCACAGGCAGACATGCATATTTGCACACATACACACGTGCATAGTCATGCAGATGCACAACACACATACATATTCTCATGCAGACACATACACACACAATAAACCTTTAAACAAAGAGAACAAAGAGAGGAGAGAGGGGGGAGGGGGAGAGGAGAGCAGAGAGAGAAAGGGAAGAAGGACTGGACTGCAGGGACATAAGAGGCTGGAGCAGAGTTCAGCGAAAGAGTGCATGCTTGAAACGAATGATGCTTGGTGGTTTAATCCCCAGCACCAAAAGAGTGATATCTCTCTCTCTCTCTCTCTCTCTCTCTCTCTCTCTCTCTCTCTCTCTCTCTCTGTAACTCTTAAAGGTTTAGAAAACATATCAATGAAGCTATCTAGAAGAAAGTTGGGGCTAGCAGGAACCTAGAGCTAGGACTGGTATGGTATGGGGAAAGCAGTGGAACACAAGACTTGTGTTTTCATTTTCTTGTGGTACTGGGGATAGGATCCAGGATTTTGTGCACTCTAGGTAAGTGAATGCCACTGAGCTACACTCCCAACAGAAAAGAATTTTCTCTCTTTCTTTTTTCTTTCTTTCTTTCTTTCTCTTTCTTTCTTTCTTTCTGTTCTTCCTTTCTGTCTTTCTTTCTTAGACACACATACCCCCCACATACATGTGCACACACATGAACAGATACACATACATACAGCACACATACATAAAGTAAAAATGAAAATGTGGCCATGCATGGTGGTACACAGCTGTAATTTCAGCTCTTGGAAGAGAAGTCAGGTAAATCTTGACTTTGAAAATAGTGTGAGCAGGGGCATGGTGGCGCACGCCTTTAATCCTAGCACTCAGGAGGCAGAGGCAGGCCGATCTTTGTGAGTTCAAGGCCAGCCTGGTCTACAGAGTGAGTTCTAGGACAGCTGGGGCTACAGGGATACCCTGTCTTGAAAAGTCAAAAAAAAAAAAAAAAGAAAGAAAGAAAGAAAAGAAAATAGCCTGAGCTGGGCATGGTGGCACACAACTTTAATTCTAGCACTCAGGAGGCAGAGAGAGGCAAATCTTTGTGAGTTCAAGGCCAGCCTGGTCTACAGAGCAAGCTCCAGGACAGCTGAGGCTACATACAGGGAGACCCTGTCTCAAAAAGACCAGAAAGAGAAAGAAAGAAAGAAAGAAAGAAAGAAAGAAAGAAAGAAAGAAAGAAAGAAAGAAAGAAAGAAGGAAGGAAGGAAGGAAGGAAGGAAGGAAGGAAGGAAGGAAGGAAGGAAGGAAGGAAGGAAGGAAGGGGAAGGGAAGGGAAGGGAAGGGAAGGGAAGGGAAGGGAAGGGAAAGAAAGAGAGAGAGAAAGAAAGAGAGAAAGAAAGAAAGAAGAAAGAAAAAGAAAGAGAAGAAAAAAAATAGCCCGGAAAAAAAAAGACACTGTCTCAAAAACATGAAGAAAAAAAAGCAAGCTAAAACAAAGAGTGAATAAAGGATATGCTTGAAGAGACATCAAAATACCTGTTGTGCAGTGGTTAATCTTGGTTATTAACTTGACTGGATTCAGAGACACAGAAAGTTGGCAAATCACACTTCTGAGGATACTTCCAAAGAAGACTGGCAAGCAGGTCTTTGAACCAAGGAGCCCTGAACATGCATAGGGCAGCACTGGTCAGTGGGCTGAGGCCATGTGGAACAAGAGACTGCTAGGGCTGGTGAACTTGGTTCATCTTGGGAGTTGTTTTGTGTGACATGGTGGCACACACTTCTAACAGCTTGGGAGGCTAAGGCATGAGGTTAGATGGGAGTTGGTGACCAGTCCCAGCAACCTAGTAAGACCCCATTGTTAGCAATCAGACAAAACAAGCAAAATGATACCTCTTTGTGTGTGTGGTGTTTGCTAGAAATGGACTCCAGAGCCTTGAACATACTATGTATGTAATCTACTACTGCAGATACCCTCAGCCCAAGATAACATTTTGTCCTATTTATTGTTTATTTGTTTGTTTCTCATTTCTTTCTTTCTTTAATTTCAAAATTCTGTCTCATTGCATGGCCCAGCAAGCCTGTCACTTAAGTAGCTCAGGCTGCTCTCAAACTCTAGATCCTCCTGTAACTTTTCTACCACTTTAAATATGTTCTTTCTTTTCCTCTTCTTTTTTCTCTAATAGTCTCAAATAGATGATAAACTCTTGCAAGATTGGAAACGATCTCCTTGGTGCCTGGGATAATGCTAGGCCAGCTGCTAGGGGAAGAAATACTTATTGGATAAATGAATGAATTAAAGGCTTGATTCATAATTTAGAAATGCACCCAAAAGAATCTGGGGGACATGCCAGGAAAAGGCTCAAAGACTCATAATCCCTCGAGAAAAATGGATGACAGATTGTGGTACGGTTATGCCATGCTGCAGGAATTTCTTCTGAGCCCTGCGAGGAGCCAGGCATGACCCACTCTGCCTGGGGAGTTCTGGGAAAGAACTGATCTCTGCCACTTCTCCTGTGAGCTTCTCTGGTTTTGGGTCTCAAAGTGAGGCTGGAAAGAAACCACTGGAAGATATGAGATATCTAAACCCAGACGCCCAAGGAAGGTCCAGCCCTTTCTTTAGAGAGGGTCTCTTCAGAGATGACAGCTGGTTTTCTCACCCTGCAGTAGGCCACCTTCTAATTAGGACCGCCATCTCCCACTACCACCTGTAGCAGCAAGAGCACCTTGACAGGACTCCCCAGCAGACTCTCCTCCCTGCCACACAGCTCTCAGCCTTGCAAGTCTCCAGAGTTAACCACATCATCCTTTCATCCCTGTGTTTCCACCAGCAACACAAGCTCTGGGCTCCAAGGGTGCTTGGCATCCCCAGCTCCACTCCCCCAAACATGGCCCTGTAACCCTGTTTTCTTCCTTTGTCATTCCTTCCCTCCACTACTCCCAGATCACCCCCCACCTTCCCCCTCACCTGCAAGGCTCTGTTGTCCATAGCCTTCTCACCTGTACTGTGCAGCACTTTCCTGGCAGCCTTCCTGGTAACTAATAACTAAGTCTCCATGACTTCCCCTTCTCCTGTAGCAGCCTTTTCCACAGTGGCTGTACCCATTGTTGATTCTCACAAGGCATTGCTCTGGGAAAAGGGATCAAGGTGTTTCCAGGCTGCCTTAGTTTCTCTGTATCTCAAAGAAACTAAGACATGAAAATTGTTAAAGAAAGAATTATGTTTGGCTAAGCTAGGAAGAGTCATGGCTTTTCTTCAACTTTTCTTTAGCAGTGTTAAAATGTGTGTGTGTGTATACAATAAGTCTGTGTACATGTATAGGTGTGTGCAGCTATTCATGTGTGTAAATGCTGATGGGTTCCCTTATTGAAGTCAGAGGATAACCTTCAGTGTCAGTTGTCACCTTCTACTTTGTTTTAAATAGGGTGTCTCCCCCCCCCCCCATTACTGTTATGCCAGGCTACCTTATCACAGACATTCAGGCATTCTCTTGTTTTTGCCTCTTATCTCCCCATAGGAGCACTGGGATTATAGACACATGTGCTACCGTGTCCAGCTTTCTGTGGGGTCTGGGGATTCGAATTCAGGCCCTCGGGATTACACGAGTGCTTTACCCTCTGAATTCGCTCCACTGAGTTTCCCTCCAGTGTACAGGGGTTTGCTCTTCATTTTTATTTTATGTGTATGAGTGTTTTGTCCGCATGTATGTAAGTGCATCCATGTTACACAATGCCTGCTGGAGGTTAGAAGAGGGTGTCAGATCCCCTGGAGCTAGAGTTACAGAGAGTTGCTAGCCACTATGTGGCTGCTGTGAACTGGACCCAGGTTTTCTCCAAGAGCAGCCAGTGCTCTTAACTGATGAGACATCACTCTAGCTCCCTGGTACAGTTTTATAGAACATATGAAACAAAAGCTGAGACATACACATGTTCACTGGACTGTGGGATAAGCTGGTCGAGTGAGGTCTCCTCTCCTCTGGCTTGCCTCCTCTAGGGCCAGGGCTTTAGCCTTTTCATCCCTGAGTGTGGGACTCCTGGGGAAGATTTCATTATTAAGCTCCATTGTTTTAGCATCTCTGTTTCAATATCTACTATATCCAGGATTCTTCTTTATTCCTCGATCTTAAAAGATTTGGGATGTTGTGCCATCTGTTACTGGACTCATAAAAAGTTCCTGAAATGTGCCTAGGCATGAAAGAAATATCATAAACAGAATACACAGGACCCAAAGTTAGAAGACATTTAGTGTTAGGTAATTGTACATAAGGAATTTCTTCCTTCCTTCCTTCCTTCCTTCCTTCCTTCCTTCCTTCCTTCCTTCCTTCCTTTCTGAGATGGGGGTCTTACCATAGCTAGCCTGGAACTTGCTGTGTAGACCTGGCTGGCCTCAAACTTCCAGTGATCTGCATGCCTCTGCTGCCACCCCACCCCCCACCCCCCGCCCCAAGTACTGTAACTAAAGGTTTGGGCCACCATACCCAGCCAAATTTTCAGGATATTGAGGGACTAGGGGGGATGTAGCTCAGTTGGTAGAGAGCTTGCCTAGCATGCACAAAGACCTGGTTCAATACTCAGCATGGCAAAACCAAATACCCATGGTGGTGTACTTTTGATACGAGGATTTGGGAGGTGGAAGCAGAAGAATCAGAAGGTGAGGCCATCTTTGGCTACACAGAGAGTTTGAGCCCAGCCTGAGATACATGAAACCCTGTCCCCCCAAATATGCATATATGTACATATACATAGGCATACATATGAGTCTGTCAATGCAAAAGCACAGCTCTCACCTCAAAAATAAGAATTTATTTTGGAGTCAATTATGAGTTTTCATAGCCCATGACCATGGGTTCAGGTTACCCTAAGTATCTTGTTCCAGATGGCAAAGTTACAGAGGGAGAGAAGGGCATAAAGTAGTGCTTTAATAAACGGAGACCTCGTCCTGCCCAGAATCTCCACCCCTTAGTGCAGTGCGTATGGACCAGATTATGGAAAGAAAAGCATATCTTCTCCTCTCCTTTTCTTCTTTTCCTTCTTCTTTTTGGTCTTTTTCAGACAGGGTCTGCCCGTAGCCCCAGCTATCCTGGAACTCACTATGTAGACCAGGCTAGCCTTGAACTCACAGAGATCCACCTGCCTCTGCCTCCCAAGTGCTGGGATTAAAGGCATGCGCCACCACCTCTGGCATTAAATTCTGTTTTTGTTTTTGGGTTTTTTTTGGTTTTTTTTTTTTTTTTTGGTCTTTTCAAGACAAGATCTCCCTGTAGCCCCAGCTGTCCTGGAACTCACATTGTAGACCAGGCTGGCCTTGAACTCACAAAGATCCACCTGCCTCTGCCTCCCAAATGCTAGGATTAAAGGCATGCGCCACCATACCACGCCATTCTTATCCACCATGTGAGTGCTGGGAATTGAGCCCAGGTCCTCTGCAAGAGCAGTCAGTGCTCTTAACTGCTGAGCCATCTCTCCAGCCCCTTCTTCTTTATATTTCCTTTATAACCATGCTCTTTCTAGTGCTTTGGGCTCCTCCAGCATTTTGAGTTTCTTACTTTTTTTCTCTAAAGTTCCCTTCCCCTCCTCATCATGTGGCTGCTAATCACATGTCTGACTTCCATCCAGGGTCAAACCAGCATGGCTTCATGTTTTCTTCCTTCTCCTCTCTTCTCCTTTTCAAGGCAGCTGCTAGGATTTATACCTTGTCTGTCCTGAGGATTTTTTTTCCCTTAAACTCTAATAAAATTTTCCTAAAGTTTCTATTTGAGTCCATTGTTTATTTTTATCTGTATGAGTGTATTGCCTGCTTGTGTGTAAGTGCACCCCTGTGGTGCAGTACCTTCGAAGGTCAGAAGAAGGTTTCAGATCCCCTGGAACTGGAGTTACGGGGGGGATTGTTAACTACCACATGGGTGCTGGGAATTGAATCAGGATTCTCTGCAAAAGCAGTCAGTGCTCTTAACTGCTGAGCCATCTCTCCAGGGCCTTGAGTCCATTTTTAAATTATTTTATGAATGAAGCTAAGGAACCCTTAAGGGAATCGGTAACAGTGTCATGAAGTTTTTATAATAATGGAAGAAGAGAAAATTATAAACAAAGTCAATGCAGTCACAAAAGCACCAGGTAGGCAGGTTCCAGTGAAGGAAGGGAAGTCTTAGATGCTGTCTGATGACATTCTTAGCTTCTGAGTTAGTGGAACCTAGTGGTCTGTTAGTATACTCCAAAAGGATGTATCTAAGAGTCACAACAACCAACGGGCAGGAAGTCAAACACAGAGGTAGGCAGTGAATGGGCAGTAAGCCGTAGGCCTGCAACATTCCAACTCTCCCACACTCTCGGAAGCTCTTATCAATCAATCAGCCCATTAGAAACTTTAACACATATTTGATTTTTTTTTTTTTCTCTGAGAACTTCATTTCACATTTTCCTTTGTTGGCCAGGGAGCATTTGCTTCTCTTTGGAAGTCCAGTTGACGTTCCTATAGACAAATCTCTAATGGGACTGTTGCTAGAGCTATCAAATTATTATCCTCCTTTAAGCTTACTATCATAAAAAAAAAAAAAACTAACACAGAAAACAACACAACTGTTAGTTAATTGTGAGCATATTCTTGAATGTAAGAGGTCTGTTCACCAGGAATTCTGCCTCTGGACCAAGATAATTTAGTCTTAGTATTTCCCATGCCTAAGCAATTTACAATGAAGATTTCTAAGGAAAAAAGTATTTAAATTTAAAGACCAGCAGATAATTTAAACACAAGTTTCTTAGAGTCTTAATTTTTATTCTTCAACAGAACAAAGATAGCACAAAGATAGAACAAAGAACAGAACAAAGATAGTGGAAAGCTGCGGAAGTATTTTATTTCCTATTAAGTGGTATTGCAAAATGACTGGAGATAAGTTAAAATGGCCTTCCCCCCCAAACATGGAGGTAGTATCAAACCAAAATCTAAAGATGAACGTCAAAGAGAAGCAGGATAGAAAAACAGGGAAATTCTTGAGGACATGGTAATGAAAAAAAAGGAGCCCTTAACTCCAGGGTCTCCCTGAAGCCTTTCGATTGTTGAGCATTAATAATTCCAACAGTTCACTGCTTAAGGCCTTCCTTCCTTCCCAAGTATAAAGCTGTAGTTTTCTAGGAATTTTATCAGAAACCCCATTTATAATGAAGGATGTGTCCTAAACCACTGTGTAAGCCTTGCGGCTCTGGGTTTTATCAGATTATAACCCCACTTAAGGGGTTATAAACCTCCGGAGCCACCCTATATTTGTTGAAAAAGAGAGAAAAGAAATGAGAAAAAAAATCTTAGTAACCCTTTGAGATAAAACTTGAGAGGCACTTACTGCTAAGAACTTGTGTGCATCCCCTTAGAAGCCCTCACCCATGTTCCTGGAGTATCTTCCTTCCCCACACCTCTCTTACTCTTTTTTTTTTTTTAGGGTCGCCCACTTCTTTTTTTTTTTTAATTTTATTTATTTTCGTATGTGTATGAATGTACTGTCTGCACAGGTTTGTGCACCTGTGTTGTGCAATGCCGCAGAGGTCAGAAGAGGCATCGGATTCCCCTGGAACTGGAAGTTAAAGATAGTTTTCAGCCACCCATGTGGGTGCTGTGGGATAGAACCGGGCCCTCTTGCAAGAGCAGTCGGCGACCCACTCACGCTAGGCCACCTCTCCAGCCCCACCTCTCTTACCCTTAACCCTCTTGCTTTAAAATGTCTTTTATGGTGTGAGTGTTGGTGGCACATGACTCCTTTAAATCCCAGCACTCAGGAGGCACAAGCAGGTAGATCTCTGTGAGTTCAAAGCCACTGGATCTACAGAGTGACTCCAGGCCCTACTGGGACTTAAAGGGAGATCCGGCTGCTTCTCCTTCAAAAAAAATTAATAAAAAAAAAAAAAAAAAAAGTCTTTTAATAAACTCCAACTCTGCTTCATACCAGCTTACCTTGAAATTCTTTTCTATGTTAAGGCCAAGGGTCCAACGTTACCAAGCTGAGGTCCCTAAAAGATTAAGGGCCTTCAGGCAGCTCCTGCCACAGCATCCCTGCTGTAGTCACAAAAAGAAAACAGAGTGGGCACTCTGCCAAACAAAATCTGAACGTTCCTGTCCCATAACCGACTCTTCAGCAAATGGCTCAGCAAAACCTTGAAAATCACAGGTATTTCAAATGGACCTTCTTTACAAATTGGTACCAAGAGTACGAAGAAAGTCCAAGTCCAGACCTCGAGAGTTTACTAGGACCTTCCCAGATCACACAACTGAATAACTAGAACACTCTTCACCAGTGAGACCAGATTAAAATCAAAAGGCCTTTTTGAGCCAAAGAGATGGCTCAGTGAGTAAAGGTACTTGCTACCAAGCCAGATGTCTAGAGTTCAGTTCCAGAACTAACCAGCTCTTGCAAGTTGTCCTCTGACCTCCACAGGTACATGCTCTCACACAAAGTAAATAAATGTAACGGCAATAACAACAGTAATACAAAAGGCCCTTTTCATCCATCAGTTTATCAATACGAATTTATAGGCAGTCAACAGCCAAGGGTTAGGAAACCAGAGATAATCTCCAGCAGCTGGAAATTCCCATGTATTACAACCATAAAGACCAGCTAAGCCGAGAACTGTGCTCTGGCCTAGCTTTGCCAAAGCTGTTACTTAGATTCATAAATCTGCTGACTTTGTTTCCCTGTGTTGGAAGGAAATTATGAGACAAAAATTGGTAAAGGAATATGTATTTATTTACGGTTTGGCCAAACCGGAAAGAGAATGACTCCTTGTGTCTCTGTTTCCTGTCGAAGTATTAGAAACATCTAGAGGGGCTGGAGAGATGGCTCAGTGGTTAAGAGCGCCTACTGCTCTTGCAGAGGACCTGGGTTCAATACCCAGCACCCACATGGCGGCTAAGAACCATCTTTAACTCCAGTTCCAGGGGAATCTGACACCCTCTTCTGACCTCTGCGCATTGCACTACACGGGTGCGCCAGCCTACGTGCAGACAGTACACTCATATGCATTTAAGAAAAAAAGTCAATTTAAGTGGTTACTCAAGACTCATGGGAAGCAAAGCAAAATAAACAAAACAAAAATAAACATCTAGAAAAGATGAGGCAGAAGCTAGTGAATATGCATCTGTTGAGTGAACTGTCAGAGCTGTCAGAGCTGTCAAGTTTCCTACTCTGCTCTCCTGTGGCGCCAAGGCCTTTATTTACCCTTTTCCTCCCCCAGCCTGAAACTTATGGGGAAGTTTTAGTTTTTTGAGGTCCATTGTTTTAGGATCCCTGTTTCAAGGGTTCCTCTTTCTCTTCATTTCTGGGTTCAAACCACTGCTCTGTACTCCCACCCCAGCTTTGAATCTCCTAGTCTCAGTTCCAGTACAGAATCTTAGGAGACAATTTGACCTCTACATGGGAGTGATTATAATTGACCAAGGGATTTAAATTAAGCAGTGAGGAATGAGAGGATCCGAGATGAGGGACACAGAGCCAAAGAGCACAGGGTTAAAGGATCATAATCTCCATGGAGTAAAAGGTGGCAGGTGGCAGAAAGACACTGACAAAGAACACAGGGCTACTATCATTGGTTATTTAAAGTATAGCGTATGAGCTCACACAGTGACTCACACAGGATGAAAAGCAATCAAAGCAATAAAAGAGGCCATGGAACTGAGTCCCCAGCCCTGGAAGAACGACCCAAGTGACTATCAAAACCACTTAAAATTATGATGCAGCAGGGGGGAGTTGGAGAGATGACACAGTAGTTAAGAGCACTGGCTGCTCTTACAAAAGACCTAGTTCAGTTCCCAGCACCCACATAGTGGCTAACAGCCATCAGCAACTCCAGTTACAGGGATCCTCTGCCCTCTTCTGGCCTCTGTAGGCTTGCATACACAAGTACACTTACATATATGCAGGCAAAATGCTCATACGCATAAAAATAAATAAATAAAAATTATAATGAAAGAGCAGTGCATCTCCATCGACTGGCCAAGACATGCCTGGTGTCTAGTTTCTCTTATTCACATGAGAGAACACCATTGGGTGTGGAACAGAAAAAAAAACATGGCAGGACCCTCAGTTCCCGTATGACTGTTTAAAGCTGAGGCAAAATGATCTTCTTCTGTCTCTTTTTCATGCCATTCGTATGTTTAAAAATATGAATTAAAAACAGTTCATTCTTCCTACAGAAGTTTCAGTGTTTTAATTGCTTTCTTTCTTTCAATGGTAATGTGATGGTCATGTGATGGCTAATCTTGGGGGTCGACTTGACTGGATCTGGGATTAAATGAAACGAGAGACTTTCTCAATCAGATTATTTGAAGCCAGAAGACCCACCCTAAATGTGGGTGTTACCATCTGATGGTGGCCCATACGCAAGGTCATGGCAGAAGGGAGCCTTTGCTTCTTGCCTGCTTCCCATCTCCCTCACTGATGAGTTCCCTTGTTGCTATAGCATTCCTTTGCAAATAGTAGAACCAACTTCCTGGGATTCCAGCACAGATTGAAGACTAGCAGAACTTCAGTCCTTCAGCACCAGATTGATACTGCTGAGACATCCAGCCTCTTGGACTGAGCAACTACCAGATTCTTAGCCTTTCCGGTTGGAGAGTGTTTTACCTGTATGTATGTAGGCGCACCACTTGTGCACAATGCCCACAGAGGTCAGAAGAGGGCATTGGATCCTGAGAACAGGAGTTACTGATGGTTGCTAGCCACAATGAGGATGCTGGGAACCAAACCCAGGTCCTCTGAAAGAGCAGCCAGTGTGCTCTTAACTGCTGAGCCATCTCTCCTGCCCCTACATTTATTTAGTTAATGCATCTGTGCACACGTGCCAAGTTGTAAATGTGGAAGTCAGAGAGCACCCTGTGGGAGTCATTTCTCTCTCTGTGTACCGTGTGGCTTCCAAAGATTGAACTCAGGTTGACAGTGAGCACCTTTACCAGCTGAGCCATCTTGTCTACCCTAGAGTATTTTAAAACAAATCCCACATGTCATATAATTTTACTTGTAAATACTAAAGAATAGATATGTATAGATATTGACTTTAAATACTCCCAACCACAGTACCAGCATCATACATGACAAATCTTAATACACAATTAAGGTTCAAATTTCCTACATTGTCTCAAATGTTCTTATAACAGATTTCCTTAAATCAGGCTCTAAGCATATTGTATTTACCTGATATTTATAGCACTTAAGTCCTTTATCATGTCTAATAATTTCTTCTGTCTCTTTTTCATGCCATTCGTATGTTTAAAAATATGAATTAAAAACAGTTCATTCTTTCTACAGAAGTTTCAGTGTTTTAATTGCTTTCTTTCTTTCTTTTTTTTTTTTTTTTTTTTTT
>VZQC01001685.1:276231-333376 GCA_009823505.1 Rhizomys pruinosus
TTTATTTATTTATTTTTGTATGTGTATGAATGTACTGTCTGCATGCAGGCCTGTGCACCCGTGTCGTGCAATGCCGCGGAGGTCAGAAGAGGGTCTTGGATTCCCCTGGAACTGGAGTTCTCCTGGAATTGGAGTTACAGATGGTTCTTAGCTGCCATGTGGGTGCTGGGGATCGAACCCGGGTCCTCTGCAAGAGCGTCGTTGCTCTTAACCGCTAGGCTATCTCTCCAGCCCAAAAATCGATCTTTTTAAAAAGAAAGATGAGACTGGAATGTGGTCTGATATTGTCCTTCTGTGCTTATGAGGAGCAGACAAAAACAAATCATGCTAACACTTTCCCAAAACAGTTCCCCCTCCATCCGGAAGAGCCAGGTCCTCAGCTCTAAGAAATAGCATGTGCTGTTGGCTTTTCCCCAGTGATCCTTGCTGGGCACAGACAAGGTTTCACTGCTCAGAAGGCCTGTCCTGGGTCAGCAGACAGTGGGTCGAGCAGGGCGTCTTCCAGAAGTTTGTCCTCTCACTAGAGGTTTTTGAGTGGCTTTCAAAGGTTTGATTCTTTCACTTGGTTTTGATTCTAAGAACATAGCAGCTTACAGAAAGTTGGTGTTTACTGTGAAAAATTTAGGCACTGTGAAAGTAGCATCTGGATTAGTCATTTACACCCAGAAACCTGTACAATGGAAGAATCAAACTGTTCTTTTTTCTTCTTCAAAGAATGAAGAAATGTAGAGGCATTCTCAAAACACCTTTGCCTTTTTCTTTCTGTTTTTGAGACAGTCTGAGGATGTATACCAGACTGGTGTCAAACTGATTTCAAGCAAGTAGGTTAGAACAGTGTGTGTGTGTGTGTGTGTGTGTGTGTGTGTGTGTGTGTACATGCACTTGTAGAGGCCAGAGGTTAACACTGACTGTTGTGGTGGTTTGAATGAGAAATGTCCCTTACAGGGTCATGCATTTGAACACTTGGCCCTGGTTGGTGGTGCTGTTTGGGGAGGTTATGGAATCTTTAGGAGGTGGAGCCTTGCTGGAGAAATTTACAGCCTCATACTGCTTCCAGTTCACTCTTTCTGCTTCCTATTTGCAGTTGAAGATGTGAATCCTCAGCTCCCTCCACCATTATGGACTCTCCCTCTAGACCTGTAAGCCAAAATAAACCCTTTCTTCCATTAAGTTACGTTTTTTTTTAAAGCAGTTTTATTTAAGTGAAATATTTTCTTTTAAAAATTTTTTTTATTTATTTCTGTATGTGTATGAATGTACTGTCTGCATGTAGGTTTGTGCACTTGTGGCGTGCAATGCTGCGGAGGCCAGATCGGATTCCCCTGGAACTGGAGTTCTCCTGGAATTGGAGTTTCAGACGGTTCTCAGCCGCCATGTGGGTGCTGGGGATTGAACCCGGGTCCTCTGTAAGAGCAAGTTGGCACTCTTAACCACTAGGGCCATCTCCAGCCCNGTTCTCAGCCGCCATGTGGGTGCTGGGGATTGAACCCGGGTCCTCTGTAAGAGCAGTTGGCACTCTTAACCACTAGGCCATCTCTCCAGCCCCCCCATTAAGTTACTTTAAAAAATATTTTATTTATTATTTTTATTTTATGTATATGAGTGTATTGCCTGCATGTAGACAGGTGCACCTGTGTCCTCCAATACCATCGGAGGTCAGAAGGCGTTGAACTCCCCTGGAACTGGAGTTATTAAGGATGGTTGTTAGCCACTGTTCTAGTTTCTATTCAATTGCTATGATAAAACACTCTGACTGACACCAATTTGGGGAGGAAAGGGTTTATTCAGCTCACATCTCCTGGGTCGGGTCACAGTTCATCACTCAGGGAGCCCAAAGTAGGAACTCAGGGCAGGAACCTGGAGGCAGGAGCTGAGGCACAGTCCATGGAGTAATGCTGCTTTCTGGCTTGCTCTTCTGGCCCTTCTCTTGTAGAGTTTGGTGTCAGGAACCAAACTCTACAAGAGCAGCCAGTGTACTTAACTGCTGGGGCATCTCTCCATCCCCAGAGCAATTTTTTTTTGGTGTTTTTGAGACAGGGTCTTCCTGTAGACCCAGTTGTCCTGGAACTCACTATGTAGACCAGGATAGCCTTGAACTTACAGGGATCTGCCTGCCTCTACCTCCTGAGTGCTGGGATCAAAGGTGTGTGCCACCACACCTGCCCAAAAATCACGTTTGTCACTGCAGTATTTAGGAAAGAATGTAAATGACTAATCTACAGCCCAGACATGAGACCAGGTTAGAGAAAGATTTTAACTCTGATGATTATCAAAGGACACAGGAGTTGTGTGGTGAGCTGTCCCAGATGTTCAAGAAATGAAAAGAATAACCACATGGAATTGAAGTACATGAGCTAATATTGTACTGGACTGGTGGCACACACCTTTGATTCCAGCACCCAGGAGGCAGAGGCAGATGGATCTTTGTAAGTTCAAGGCCAGCCAGAACTACATAGCACGTTCTAGGCCAGCTGGGGCTACAGGAGACCTTGTCTTAAAAAGAAGGGCTTTACTTACATATTTACCTACTTATGTCTATCCATCCCCTCAGTGGTGATTACTCTGCAAATTAATATTAGAGCATGGAGCTGTGCAGTTACATCAATGAGTTCTACAGATCATGATGTAGGCCTTGTGCCTCCAGCTAGAACTTTCTTAATGTTCTGGGCCCTTAGCTAAAGACCTCAGCCTAGCGGGTCCCAGCCCTGCTAGCCTCCAGCTAACTCTGGGTTGGTCCTAAAACAAATCCTGGTTTGTGGACTATCTGGCCAATTTTTATCTGACTGTAATGATAAACAGGGAATATTAATCTATTCTGAATATTTAGTTGAACGCATGCTTTAAATAACAAACACAAAAACTTAGGTTGCTCAATCTATCTGTAATGACTGATACAAAACTATCATATGTAAAACTGAAATGAATGGACATGTTTTACGACCTGTGTCATTCATGCAATTGTAAGCTGGGTCTCAAAGTTTAAAAAAATATGGTAAATCTACAGTAAGAATAATAATAAAAACTTCAGCGTGCACCTGACTGGTTTTATTTCATCACAGCCTCACCTAGCCCAAGCTTTTTTTTTTTTTTTTTTTTTTTTTTTTTGAGACAGGATCTCCTTGTAGCCCCAGCTGTCCTGGAACTCACTCTGTAGACCAGGCTGGCCTTGAACTCACAAAGATCCGCCTGCCTCTGCCTCCCAAGTGCTAGGATTAAAGGCGTGCGCCACCACGCCCAGCTCTTTTGGGGTCTTTTTGAGACAGGGTCTCCTTGTAGCCCCAGCTGTCCTGGAACTCACTCTGTAGACCAGGCTGGCCTTGAACTCACAAAGATCCTCCGCCTGCCTCTGCCTCCTGAGTGCTAGTTTCAAAGACGTGCGCCACCACGCCAGGTTAGCCCAAGCTCATTTTATTTATTTTTTATTTTTTTATTTTTATTTTTATTTTTTGCTCTTTTCGAGACAGGGTCTCCTTGTAGTCCCAGCTGTCCTGGAACTCACTCTGTAGACCAGGCTGGACTTGAACTCACAAAGATCCTCCTGTCTCTGCCTCCAAGCTCATTTTAAAACAAACCCAGACACCATAGTATTTCATTTTCTCATCGTCAGGCCTAGAACTTATGTAGCCCAGGCTGGTTTTGAATTCTTGAACTTCTTCCTCTGGGTATATAGATGAGTTTGGGGATTACAGCAGGCACCACTGCATCTATCTGGTCTCAATGATTTTTTTTTTTTTAAGAGAAAATCTTGATACAAGAAAGTTTCAGAGTTTATGAAACGTGTGTATACATTATCTGTTTCCATTCTCCTAGACTGGTCTTTTCACAGAAGCAAAGGCAGAGAAACTAAGTCAAACTTGAACTCATTGTTTTTATCCTTAAAAATAACTTTATGGGGCTGGAGAGATGGCCTAGCGGTTAAGAGCACCGACTACTGTTGCAGAAGACCCGGGTTTGATCCCCAGCCCCCACATGGTGGCTGAGAACTGTCTTTAACTCCAGTTCCAGGGAATCCGACACCCTCTTCTGACCTCTGAAGCATTGCACGACATGGGTGCACAAACCTACATGCAGACAGTACATTCATACACATAAAAAAAATTAAAAAAATAACTTTATTACTTTTCAATTTATGTTCATGCCTATTCTGCCTACATGTATATAAGTGCACCAGTGTTGTACAATGCCCACAGAGGTTGGAAGGTGTGGGATACCCTGGAATTACTGATAGTTGTTTGCCACCATGTGGGAGCTGGGATTTTTTTTTTTTTACCTTTTAAAAACCATCTTCGGTGTAGCACAAAGGCTGAAATTGAAACGATACAGAGAAGATTAACATGACTCCTGTTCGTGTATGCAGCACAAATTTGTGAAGCAGTCCATATTTTGGGAAGATGGAGAGAGAGAGAGAGAGAGAGAGAGAGAGAGAGAGAGAGAGAGAGAGACGAGGAGGGAATGGGGAGGGGAGAGAGGAGGAAGGGGAGTGGAGAGAGGAGGGGGGGGGAGGGGAGGGGAGAGGAAGAGATCAGACTGCCATTTAACCCTCTACCCTCTTGATCTCTGCTAAGGGAAGTAAGGTAATTGAATTATGTGCGGACACAAGTGCCGGCTTTTTTTTTTTTTTTTTGAGGTAAGTTCTCATTCTGTAGTTCTGGCTGAAAATGGCCATCTTCTTGCCTCTACCTCCCATGTGCTGGGAATACTGGCCTGTCTTAAAAAATTTTTGTTTTGGGGGGGTGTTATTGAGGCAGGGCCTCCCATTACGGCTCAGGCTAGCCTTGAACCCTTTATCCTCTTGCCTTAGCCTCCAAGTGCTGAGATTACAGGCATTGTCAAGGCCACGCTTTTTACATTTATTTTTTGAGACTGCGTGTCATTTTCACAGCTCAGGCTCGCGTGGAACTTACAAGTCTCTCCCATCACCACCTCCCCAGTGCGGGGATTACAAGTGGTGTGTGTGTTATACAAATGCCCACAAGGAAAAAGTAGACTCTAACAGTGTATGAAGCTTTGGATTCTCAACATCAGCTGTTTGAAACCTCTGGTCTAGTCTGGATCACTTACACAGTGATGGTTAAATTATAACAATACTATTATAACCCTGTGCACACCTTTAGTCCCAGTACTCAGGAGGCAGAGGCAGGTGGATCTCTGAGATGGAGGCCAGTCGGGTCTACGTAACGAGTTCCAGGCAAGCTGGGGCTAGAGGGAGACACTGTCTCAAAATAAAAACATAAACAAAACCCCAAACCACAATAGTAATGAAATAGGGTACATATGTCAGGCGTTATGTTAAGAGATTTAAACCTTTAATCGTCAAAATGTCCTTCTAAGGTAGATATTTAAAAAAATGTGTGCGTGTGAGTGCGTGTCTCCATCCAAGGAAAACTTGCAGAAATCGGTTCTCCCCTTTCATGTGAGTTCTGAGGTTTTGAACTCAGGTCATCAGGCCTGCCAGCAGTGGTCCTTCTACCCGCTAAGCCATCTCTACTGACCGAGGCAGACATTTTTGTCTGTTTTCCTGCGGAGCACACTGGGTTTCGGAGTAGTTACTGAGGAGGCGGGACTGCGACTTGGCTGATTCCCGAGTTCTCCACCCCAAGACGGTGGAAAGGACAGGAAGCTGCGCACAGTAAGGACTCGGCCCTAACCTTAGCTAGGAAGAGAGCAGAAGATTTTAGCGCAGAGAAACAGAGAGTGGTAGGCGGGAAGGACTGGAGGAGATGGCGGCGGAAGTCGAGTTGAGACTTCCGGCTGAGCGCCGGAAGTGGATCTTGAGCACCGGTGGTAGCTTGGTACGCAGAGGCGGCGTGGAGTTTGAGCTCGGCGGTGCGCTCGGTACCAGGGTTGTGTTCCTAGCGGCCCTCAGTGGAGATGTCGCACCCGTCCCCGCAAGCCAAGCCCTCCAACCCCACGAACCCGCGCGTCTTCTTTGACGTGGACATTGGAGGGGAGCGAGGTGAGCGGAGCGGCGGGGCGCGCACAGCCCGAGGGTCCCGCGCTTCGGGTCCCCGGCTGCGCCTCGGGCTCCCGGGGTCGGGTGGGAGATGGCGGCCTGAATTCCACCCGGAGCAAGACTCGGGGTGCAAGGATCTGGGTAGAGCGAGCCGCCCTTGGTAGTCAATGCTGCAGGAACTGCGGAAGTTTCTGGAAAATTCTCGTTCAGGAGTGGTGGTGGCCCTTATGTTTGTGTTGGTTAGGTTGCGTTTCCCTGCCACCTTTGCACCACCAGCTTATTACAGAAGATGGTAGGACGTGTTGGTGGATAGTTCAGAAGGCTGCCAGAATATCCGTTTGCTGGTCTGTAGTCAGGCCACGTGCCTTTCGGCACATGAAGTATACAGGCAGGTGCGTGTTATTCTATTTACAAATTAAAAGTGCCTTTTTTTTTGTTTGTTTTTGGTCTTTTTGAGACAGGGTCTCCCTGTAGCTCCGGCTGTCCTGGAACTCACTATGTAGACCAGGCTGGCTTTTGAACTCACAAAGATCCACCGGCGTCTGCCTCCCAAGTGCTAGGATTAAAGGCGTGCGCCACCACGCCCCGCAAAAGTGCCTTTGCTTAGTGCCTTTTCCTCGGTACTTATTATAACAGCAGTCTAGTTAGGCGATCATTACTGCTATTTTGGCTCGGGACAGTTGAGCTCCACACAGCAATCCTAAGGCCTGGTGTTTTGCGGAGTGTCTTGCTTTGTAATTGAATTGGCCTTGTTCTGGAATATTTTAGAGCTGCTGGCCCGTGTTTGAATATACGTACTGGACAGAGACACATTTACATATACATTCATTTTTTTTTTAATTTTTTATTTATTTATTTTTATGTGTATGAATGTATTGTCTGCATGCAGGTCTGCGCACCCGTGTCGTGCGATGCCGCGGAGGTCAGAAGAGGGTCTTAGATTCCCCTGGAACTGGAGCTCTTCTGGAACTGGAGTCACAGACGGTTCTCAGCCGCCATGTGGGTGCTGGGGATCGAACCCGGGTCCTCTGCAAGAGCGTTCGGCGCTCTTAACCGCTAGGCCATCCCTCCAGCCAACTGATGAACTTTTATTGTTACTGTCTTCCGAGTTGAGACTGATGCCTTTTAAACTTTTGTTTCAGAAGCTCACTAGACCCTTTCCATAGAGCACAGGGAAGGGCTAAAATATGAAGAAAAAAACCAGCCACCTGACCTGTCCAAAGCTATTTTACTTCTAGTGGTTAATTGGCTATTAGAAATTCTGAGTACAGGGCCTCTGAGATGGCTCCTCCTGCCAAACCTGGCTACCAGAGTTGGACCCCTGGAAGCCACATGGTGGAACTCTGAAAGTTGTCCCCCGACCTTCATGCTTCCATGTTGCGCCCACCCCCGCAATAGATGTTGAAAATTAAAAAAAAAAGATTCAAGGTATTATCCAGGATTTTAAGCTACTTGTACTTCACGGGGTCCCCTATATGCTGGTAATTGGTGCTGTAATTGGTTAAGTCTTCTGTATGATGTTTTAAATTAATCTTAGATACACGAAGCTTCACTTAGATTAGGTATGTATGCTAGAGAAATGGTAACATCCAGCAGGGGAATGTCTGTCAATTCAGGGCTACTCTAGTCTACATAGTGAGTTCCAGGGCAGCCAGTAGGTGATGAGAAGGAAAAAAGGAAATCTTACTTATGACCATATGGATGAATCTAGAGGATATTATACCAAATGAAATAAGCCAGACATAGGAGGACAAAACTATAGGATCTCACTTATGTGGAATCTAAGAAAGTACTCAGAGAAGTAGAATGGTTAGATACAGGGGTGGAGATGTCATAGAATGTGTTATATCCTTTTTAAAGGAGAGGTAAGTTCAAGAGATCTGTTATTCGATGTTATGTCTGTGGTGAAGATTGTGTTGTTAAAAGATAGTAAAAGACAGTTAAGCAATTTGTAGAGCAAAGTGTTAATTAACCACTAGTTATACCAGTTATCTATTGTCGTTTGCCGATTTGGTTGTTGTGCATGCTGACAAAATTTCCTTTTCTCTCTCTTTTAGTTGGCCGAATTGTTTTAGAATTATTTGCAAATATTGTTCCCAAGACTGCAGAAAATTTTCGTGCATTGTGTACAGGAGAAAAAGGCACTGGATCCACAACTGGGAAAGCGCTCCATTTCAAAGGGTGCCCTTTCCACCGAAGTACGTGTATAAACCTGCTCGGCCTGATTGTCTTCACACAGATAATCCTATTCTTATGAGTTAAAGAAACATTAAGTAGGGAGTAGACATAGAGGTGCACTATTAATTTCTAGGAGGATGTTTAGACCTGCTCATTGCTCAGCATCCTACAGGCTGGGCCAGGAACAATGGAAGATACTAAAGTTATCTGCTGAGAAGTCCCCTTGGCCTCACCAGTCCTCCAACTCTTACCTAGTATAGTTATTAAGTACGTAGTAAATAAGTTATGGATAAGCAAATACATTGTAATATCAGTAATTTGTTTTTCCTGTGTGGCTGGGGATTGAGCCCATGGCCACAGCACATACTAGGAAGATGATAGTATACCCCTGAGCAACACTCCTAGTCCAGTAGTTAGGTTTTCTCAAAAACTTAAGAAAAACGAACATTGGTTTTTAAATGTTCTAAACCATTGACTTACTTTCTTATTAATAAGGTACAAAATGCTAAAAATATGGGGCTGGAGTTAAGAGGTTCAGTGGTTAAAGAGCTTGCTGCCTTCCTGGAGGATGCACCATGCCTGGTCCTCATAGCAGCCTGTAACTCTAGCTCTGGGGAATCCAATGGCCTCTTGTAGCCTCCATAGGCACCCCCCCCAGTTGCATATATTTACATTAACATATACACATATAAATAAAAACTTTTATTTTCATAAAGATCTGCTTCCAAGGGTATAGTACTTGGCTGAGTGGAGAACTTGGCACTTGAACTGTTCCTTAAATCACAAGGGTTGTTTACTATGTCTGCACTATTGATGTAAATGTAATTGCTACCAAGTACCTGCTTTTTATTTATTTTATTTTTGGGGTCTTTTTTTTTTAGTCTTTTCGAGACAGGGTCTCCTTGTAGCCCCAGCTGTCCTGGAACTCGCTATGTAGACCAGGCTGGCCTTGAACTCACAAAGATCCGCCAGCGTCTGCCTCCCAAGTGCTAGGATTAAAGGCATGCGCCACCACGCCCAGCTCTTTTGGGGTCTTTTTGAGACAGAGTCTCCCTGTAGACCCATCTGGCCCGGAACTCACAGAGATCTGCCTGCCTCTGCCTCCCGAGTGCTGGGATTAAAGGCGAGCACCATCACAACTGGCTACCAAATACCTGCTTTTTAAGCAATCTTAAATTTTGGAACACGTTAGGCAGAGACATGATCAGGCCCCAGTGAATAGCTTAGGTGCTGGGTTTCTCCTTGTATTTTATGGGCAGAATCATAACAGATCTTTGTTCATTTTTGTTGCTAGGAGAAGTGTGTGTTCTGTGACTCATGGGAGGGAGAGAGCCTAAGGATTCCTCCCAAGTCTTTCTCTGTTATTATCTAGCTATGTGTCTTTACTGTCCCAGTATAGTCAACTGCAGAGTCCCATGAGCCTAGGGTTCTCTGAACATGGTGATCCTGGTAACCTTTGGTACAAAGGGCTATATCAAAGTGTTATAATTAAGGAGAAAACAAAATCTATGGGAAGCTTTCCTAGCAAGCAAAGTCCTTAGTGCTGTGTTAAACACACAGCTGGGGATGATTAGTGTTTATTTGCAGGCATCACTGAGTAGCTGTTACATAGTTTCAAGGAATAAAGGTAGAATATTTGAGAAATGGACTATTGTTGGAGCTGGTATGCTGGGAGGCAGAGGCAGATTTATTTCTGTGAGTTCAAGGCCAGCCTCTGGTCTACATAGTTCCAGACTAGCTGGGGCTACAGGGAGACCCTGTCTCAACATTAGAATAATACTGGAGACAAATTAGGTCCAGCTTTTGTGTTTCATTGACAGTTTTTAAAAAATACTATTTTTGCCGGGTGTGGTGGCGCATGCCTTTAATCCTAGCACTCGGAAGGCAGAGACAGGGGCTGGGGCAGAGGCAGGTGCAGAGGCGCAGAGGCAGGTGCAGAGGTGCAGAGGCGCATAGGGGCGCAGAGGCAGAGGGGTGCAGAGGCAGAGAGGCAGAGGCATCTCTGAGTTCAAGGCCAGGCCAGCTGGGACTAAAGGGAGAGCCTATCTCAAAAAGACCAAAAAAAAAAAAAAAATGTTGTGTACAAGCACATTTCCTGCATGTGTGTACTTAAGTGCAGCTGTGTCATACAGTGCCTGCAGAGGTCAGAAGAGGGTGTTGGATCCTCTGGAACTGGAGTTATGGATGGTGGTTAGCCACCATGTAGATGCTGGGAATCAAAGCCTAGTCCTCTGCAAGAGCAGCCAGTGCTCTTAACTCCTGAGCTATCTCTCCAGGCCTCTCAGTGACAGTCTTATAGGGAGATATTCTGTGAACTAATACTTGGGTATTAGTGGGAGTCAGCTGAAAAAGTCCGTTGGATTCAGTGAGAAGTCTTAAAAGTAGAGTTGGTGGGCTGGGGAGGAAAGGTAGAGTGACATGACTAAGGCTAGGCTTTGGAAGTTGTCTTCTGTCATTCATTAGTTAGCATTGCTGAACTCCATGTTTCAGTTACTAATAGTTGTAATCTTTTTTGTAGTTATTAAGAAATTTATGATTCAGGGTGGAGACTTCTCAAATCAGAATGGAACAGGTGGAGAAAGTATTTATGGTGAAAAATTTGAAGATGAAAATTTTCATTATAAGGTAAAGAAAAATGCATGGTTTTGCTAATATAAAGATTATGCATCTGAAATATACTTGGATTAAAACATCACAAAATGTCTTTAAGTGTGCCCAGCTTGCTGTCCTCTCCTCCCTCTCCCTTCTCTTCTTTTGGTACTAGGTCCTCTTAGGCCAGGCAGGTCCATCACTGAGTTACCCTGGCTCCTCTTTTTCGTTTTGAAATAGTCTTGCCTAGTTGCTCAGGCTGTGCTTGAACTCACTTTGTAGCCCAGACAGGCCTTGAACTCCAGTCCTCCTTCCTTAGTTTCCTAAGTAGCTGGGATTGTAAACTCGTCTCAGCAGGCCTAGTGTGGCTCCTATTTTTCTTACAGAAGTTGTATTTGTAAATTAGCATTTTGTGTGTGTGTGTGGTATTGGGGGTGAACTCAGGTTCTCATGCATGCTAGGCAGTTGTACCACTGAGCTACATTCTAGTTCAAGGTTTTATCCAGTAATAGTTTTATTTTTTATTTTTTAAACAAATTTTATATTCTTTGGGACACAGCATCTTCCTGTGGAACCCAGAGTGGTCTTGAACTCGGCACCCTCAGTGCTGGGATGATAGACGGATATCACCACACCTGACCAGTAATGATTTTTTTTTTTTGAAAAAACACTTTATTTTACTATGATCAATTTTTACATGCTTCAGTTAAGTCCCCATATGGAAAGTTGATCCGAGGAAAAATGTTCTCATTATTGTAAGGATGGTAACTTGTGCATCTTTATCCTTGAATTTGAAGAACAACAAAACCATCGCTAATATCCAGGATGTCAGGGGATTTTCCACCTAGCGGATATGGTTAATGTTCGGGTATATTGCACCATTCCCGTTTTAAGAACAGACATGTAAGTACAAAAGTAAAGTGATGTCTTTGGAAATGAGCAGTATGAACAAGGTAATTAGGGAACTTAGAGAATGAGCAGTATTTCTTGCTCATTTCTGTTACTGGTGCCATAGAGCTTATAGAAAGGAGATTAAAACATGGGACAACCGGAGGGTAGTAATTAGCATGCAGTTAATGCTAAATTGATGGAATATATTTGCTTGTATAACTGTGACACAAGTGGAGAAGCCCTTACATGAAATACTTGAGTAGAAAAAGTTCAGGTTTCAGAGGAATTAGATTTTGAAATATTTACATAGGTTTTTAGGCCAGGCATCCCTAACCTGAAAATCTGAAATCTGAAACTTTGAATGTTGTTGCTTAAAGTTTCAGATTTTATAGCATGCCTGAGTTTTCAGATTAGGTTTGTTTCAGCCTGTTGTATTACATGCTTTTTACTTACTGTCACAGGAGAGAGATGTGGTTTGGATGGTCCACACTGTTAGGTCTAAATGAAGGGAAAAGCCACTGGGAGACCAAGAAAAGAGTGCTAAGGCTGAAGTTAATATTGTAAGAAAGCACAAGTTACCATAAGGATGAAAGCTAAGATTATGTGAGGATCATGTTTTCAAAAGAAAGGCCTAAGGAAGAGGAGTTAGATTGATGGGATAAAAGGCATCTTAAGTGGAAAAAGTAACCTGGAAGTTACAGTGCGTGCACACTGTAGTATTTTGAAAGCTCAAGCTATGTACAGTAGAAGAGTGAAACAGTTGGCTTTCACAAAACCTTTGAACAGGTTTTTTTGTTTTAAGATCCACGGACTTTATTTTTTTGGCTTAGTCTCTTGAGTCATTGATTTACCTGGATGAAAGCCAAAAGGTTTGAAATCTACAGTTAAGGAAGTAGTCACCTGAATGACTTGTCGGAATTCTATTTCTCATTATTGTTCCTGGTTTAGCATAAAGGGAAAAATCATACCGTAGGCCTGTTTCTGAACATGGCAGGACTGTACAGGGGTTGATAGCACCGTCATAAAGTGAGCAAAGTAGGTTAGTGGATGTCCTTAGTGTTATCCTAGAGATGGAAGTGCAAGCATTTCTTCAAGGTGGCCAGTTTAGAAACTCCTGCCCCAGTGTTAGCTTGAGGCTTAAAGTGTTTTCTTGATTAAAGGGGTAGCTTATTATTACAAAGTGAAAGATACTTAAAACATTTTTAGGTAAAGTTGACTTAAAAGAATAGAGTTTAAATAGAACAATCAGCCTATTTTATGTGAATACTCAGTAAAAGAACAGTTCAGACTTAGACCTAACCTTGTTTTCCTTTTAATGATTTTATCTTTACAGCATGATCGGGAGGGTTTGTTGAGCATGGCAAATGCAGGCCCCAATACGAATGGCTCTCAGTTCTTTATCACAACAGTTCCAACACCTCATTTGGATGGGAAACATGTGGTATTTGGTCAAGTGATTAAAGGACTAGGTGTGGCGAGGATGCTTGAAAATGTAGAAGTGAATGGTGAAAAACCTACCAAAGTAAGTAAAATGTTAACATGTTCTAGCTTAGTTACCATGTCAGAGAAATGTCAAATAAAGGGTCAGATGATTATTACCTGGAAAAACCGGAAAGAAATTCAGATGACTTATTTCTCTCTCTCTCTCACTCTCTCTCTCTCTCTCTTTCTCTTTCTCCCTCCCTTCCCTCCTCCCTTCCCTCCTCCCTCCCTCACTCCCTTCTTTTTCCTGATTTGTTTTCATTTATTATGTTTATGAGTGTTTTGCCTGTAAATATGTAAGTGCAGCATATGTATGCAACACTCATGGAGGCTAGAAAAGGGTGTCAGATCCCCCAGGAACTCCAGTTGCTGACAGTTAGTGTGGGTGCTAGGAATTGAACCCTGGTCCTCTGTAAGAGCAGCCACTGCTCTTGAACAGCTAAGCCATCTCTCCGTACCTTTTGCAATTTTTTTTTAAACAATGGCCAAGAAGATTAGAGCAGTTTAAAGGTGTTATATTTGTTTATTTTGCATTTTTGCCTGGGTTGGGGTGTGTGTGTGTGGTTCTCTATAGACCCGGCTTTCTTCCAACTTCCAGCAATCCTGTCTCTACCTTCCAGATGCTAGGATTACAAATATTTACCACCTCATCCAGCACAGAGATTTTAATTATTTCTTCAGTTACAATGTTGGGATCTTTGCTAGATTAATTAAGTGTTCCCACACATGTAAAAGTTGAGTCAGTATTTACAGTAGTACACACTTAGAGAAACGATGTCAAAGGTAACATTGTTCTGTTAACTAGAAATTTGGCTTAAATCTCGTTGCTTTCCTTGGTTTTTTTTTTTAATCCTGTATGAATTGCTTAAGAATTTAGACTGTAATTATTTTTGAAGACCTTTATGTTATAAATACCTGTGAATCAGAATGACTATAATACAACCCATTCTAATCAATAGGTTATCCATAGGCATTGATAACTGTTACTTGAAGGAAGTATGCCTGTAGTCAGAGTACAAAAGGAACATAAGCAGACTACAGGCTTATTTATACATCATTAAGATAGCTACATACACAATGGTGTGGGTCGCAACTGTGTTTATGGATTTCCTGAATAGCAGTAAAGTACTGTGTGAATAGTGACATTGTTATATTAGTTGGAATGTATGTAAAAAAAATTACCGTAATTAATGGATATACCCCCAACATAAAATGTGATTTGGATAGTATTGTACATGACTTCTGGTCATGCCACTTGTAAAGGGAGACTTTTAAAGATTTCATTAATGTACACTAAAACAATTTTGTATTGTTTTTATAGTTGTGCATCATTGCAGAATGTGGAGAATTGAAAGAAGGGGATGACTGGGGAATGGTTCCCAAAGATGGCTCTGGGGACAGTCATCCAGACTTCCCTGAGGATGCGGATATAGATTTAAAAGATGTGAGTATTTTCAGATGAGTAAACTTCAGTTAATTAAATTAGAATATTTAGTACTAAAAGGTTGAGCTATGTATACCAATTTGTCACAGTAGTAGAACCTTAGCATTAAGTCACATTGTTTACTAATATCCAACATATTTGTATTCTTTTATACAGGTAGATAAAATTTTATTAATAACTGAAGACTTAAAGAACATTGGAAATACTTTTTTCAAATCTCAAAACTGGGAGATGGCTATTAAAAAATATGCAAAGGTTTTAAGGTAATAAACCATTTTTAGTAACTTAAGAACTTACAACCTAAAGTTCAGACTTGCTTATAATTTTGGCAGGTTACTTATTTTCTTGTTGCTCCAGCTTATTTAAGAAAAATTTCAAAATACAGAACATTTAAACAAGGAACAGTTTTTAACTTCTGTTCCTTGGGAACTTCTGAATATTTTAGGAGGTAATGTTTGTAAGAGACATCTGATAACTTCAGTACCATTACAGCACTCTCCAGTGAAACATATGAACAATGTCTAATACACAACCAAGATACCATGTCTTGGTCTGTAATGCCTCTGTAGTTTCCTCGGATCATTAATGGTCCCTGGTCTTCCATGTCTCTATTTATTTACTTATTTATTTATTTATTTATTTATTTATTTATTTATTTATTTTATTTTGACATGGGGTCTCCCTGTAGCCCTAGCGGTCCTAGAACTCGCTATATAGATCAGGGTGGCCTTGAACTCATCATACCTGGCTCCCATATCTTTTTCTTTGCAGTTTTTTTGTTTTTGTTTTTTACTCATTAAAAAGTTTTACTATGTTGTCAGGCATGGTGGTGCACACCTTTAATCCTACCACTTGGGAGGCAGAGGCAGGTGGATCTTTGTCTCAAAAAGACAAAAACAAAAAACAACAAAAAAAGTACCTTTCCCCTCTGTAGATGGAAAACAGGCTGAGATGATGCTGTGCGATTGCTGAGGCCCAGTCTCACGCCTCCCATCCAGCATCACTGGAGCATTCTGTGTACATTGCTTGTTGTAGTGCTGTGATCTTCAGTTTTGATCCGTTGTAGGTGTAAGATGGCATTCTCATGTTAGTAGGAGCAGGTTTCCCCCATCTTTGTAAATCTGTGGATTTTTAAATATTTTATTTTCATTTTATGCGTAATGACTATGCCTGCATGTATGAAAGTGCACCTGTGTCATACAATGCCGGCAGAGATTAGAAGGTGTGTTAGAAGGTGTCAGATTCCCTACAACTGGAGTTAAGGACAGTTGTTAGCACCTCTTTCTGGCATAAGGTGTTTCAGATTTCTTTTACACCTACTTTGCTTTTCTACCTGAAATAGGATGTTTCTCTTATTGTAGAGAGGAAACTTTAGAAACTGAGTTCTAAGGACCAGATGGCTCAGTTTCTGGGTTCTTTCATTGGAGAGCGAGTTAGTCAACAGTACCGGGCTGGAAAGGTGACTCAGTGACAGAAAATGTTAGCTGCTCAAGCCTATGACCCGAGACCCATCCATGGAACCCACTTAGAAAGAAAGAATCAGCTCCCAGAAGTTGTCCTCTGAACTCCACATATGCCATGGTACGCATGTGCAGTTCTCACACAGTAATAAAAGTCAGTAGTACATAGTTCTCACTTCCCACTGAGTTTGTCTACCAATATGGGAATACTAGTTCTAAATATGATTACTTTGGAAAGTACATAATGAGAACCCAAGTTTTATTATGAATATTTAGATACAGGAATTATTGTTAACTATGAGGGAAAACTTGGAATAAAAATAACCTTATGGAAAAATAGGGGCTGAGAGTATAGCTCAGTGGCAGGGGTCTGCTTATCATGCTCACGGTACTGAGTTTAGTTTCCAGTACCCAAGAAACAGTGTGGAATAAGATCATGATCATTGAGTATCAGATTAGCATTTAATAAACCTAGTATCGGGACTATGACACTTTGTGGCATAGTTGAAGCAGTTTTATTTGTGTGTAGTTACATGTTGCTTTTATTAATGTGTTCTCTAGATATGTGGATAGTTCAAAGGCTGTCATTGAGAAAACAGATAAATCTAGACTGCATCCTGTAGCCCTAAGCTGTGTTCTGAATATCAGTGCTTGTAAATTGAAGATGTCAAATTGGCAGGGAGCAATAGACAGTTGTGTGGAGGTAAGTCTGTGTGATGTTGACTATTTTGAGTGGGATTTTGACTTACCAAGTTGAAAAAAAACAAACCAAAAAACCCCCCCTATATACTTTAATGTATCTAAATTGTGTAGGATTTATTCAGACTTGACAAAGTGTGACTTAAGTCATATCTCTAAGTAGTTTTGGTGTTTTGGTGTTTCAGTTCTCCCCCTTAATTCATTAATTGTTTTTTTTTTTTTTTTTTTTGTTTTTTCAAGACTGGGTCTCCCTGGTGCCCTGGAACTCTGTAGACCAGGCTGGTCTTGAACTCACAAAGATCCACCTGCCTCTGCCTCCTGAGTGCTAGGATTAAAGGCATGCACCACCACGCCCAGCTAATTCTGTTTTAAATATGGTTGGTTAATATATATTAAGTACTTTGCTTTTATTTAATTATTGATTCTTTGAAAATTAGTATTTATTTATTTATTTATTTATTATTTATTTTTGAGACAGGGTCTCCCTTTTAGTCCCAGCTGGCCTGGAGCTTACTCTGTAGATCAGGCTGGCCTTGAACGCACAGAGATTCGCCTGCCTGTGCCTCCTAAGTGCTGGGATTAAAGGTGTGCGCCACCACACCTGGTGAAAATTAGTTTCTTATAGTGCATTTTCATCATATTCAGAACCCCTTCCCCATGCTTTATTCCTTGAAGCTTATATATCAGCTTATTTCTTCTTTAATTGCACTTACGGGTTAGACATTAGAACACACCCCTAGGGATGATTAACAGCGTGGATGTATGGGGCACCTCAGCTCACACCTGTGATCCCAGCACTCTGCAGGTAGCAGCAGGAGGATCAGAGGTCCGTGGTCATCCTCTGCCACCTACTGAGTTTGCAGTTAGCCTGGGCTAGATGAGAGAGACCCTGAATGTAAGCTCGAAAAGCTAGAAAACTAAAGAACATGGGTTGTTGAGTTAAATATGCTTTCTTTTTTACCTTTGGTTGCAGGGTTTTGTCTTGGCTCTACAACTGAACTCTATGTCCTCAGCATCATAATGGTTTCTTTGTGTAGCCAAGAGTGGGCCCGAACCCTGAGAGCCTGTTCCTTCAGATCTCAGGGAACTGTGCTCCTCAGCTAGCCCTCACCCATACTTTTATTCAAAACTGGCTCTCCAGTATGAATTGGGGAACTACAAGCTTGGATCCACCCTTACTTTTTTTATATTTTATTTATTTTTATCTTATATGAATGTTTTTGCCTGCACGTATGTAAGTGTACCATGTGTGTGCAGTGCCCAGAAGAGGCCAGACGAGGGGATTGGATCCCTTTGAACTGGGGTTATGGTCAATTGTTAGCAGCCATGTGGGTGCTGGGAAAGGTCCTCTGGAAGAACAGTGAGTGTTCTAAACCACTTAGCCATCTCTTCAGCCCCAACTCACCCTTACTTTATCAGATACTCTTGCCCTCTGATTCCTAGGCCCAAATATCTCATATATACAATGTCAAGCATACTTCTCAATCTTCTGCTTCCAGGGTTTTGATGAGCACACCCTCATTCATTATGTTGGGTGCATGACAAAGTGGAGTCCCAACACATCAAGGTCATATACCCAGGTCACAAGAGGAGCACATGGCTCTGAGCTTGTTTACATTATAAACCATCCTGTTTTGATTACAAGGTTAAGTAAAAGTCATTAGTCCAGATTCTGTCCATTTTGTAAAAATAATTCCTACTGTTAAACAATGTAGCAGAAGAACATAACAGCATTTACATTGTATCAAGTACTAAATAATCAGAACGATGTAAAGTATCAGGAAGGTGTTTAGGTTCAGTGCAAATACTACAGTGACTGGAGCTGGTGGTGAGCTGTCTTGGAATCAAAAGATGACCATTGGAACTTGCACGCCTTTAATCAGAGACCAGCCTGGTCTACAGAGTGAGTTCCAGGACAGCTGGGGCTATAGGGAGACCCTGTCTCGAAAAGACCCAAAAAAAAAATGTTTTTCTCTTGTAAATAACATGGTCTACTCTGGAGCTAGAAACCATTGTGCTAGAGACATGTACAAGAACCCCATTTCTTCATATCCCCTCAGCGCCTTTTGCTAATGAACTCTCACCTTGTGCTCCAGCTCCACTGAGTTGAACTTATTTACTCATTTGGAGCCAATTGATAATAGAGATTTGAAGTGTACATTTAGATGTAAGTGCTAATTCTATAGCTTTTTTGTAGGCTCTTGAAATGGATCCATCAAATACCAAAGCGCTCTACCGAAAAGCTCAAGGATGGCAAGGATTAAAAGAATATGATCAAGCATTGGTAAATTTTGTTCTTAATGCTTTAAAGTAGATATTCATATCAAAAGTCTTAATGTCTAATGTTTCTTAACCCCCCCCCCCCTTTTAAAGGCTGATCTTAAGAAAGCTCAGGAGATCTCCCCAGGAGATAAAGGTAAGTTTGACAGTTTTGTTGTTCAAAAATTCATCCTCATGAACCATACTTGACCCAGACAGATACTTATTCAGGTATTACAGGATGCTTATTACTGGGCCAGGTACTAGTCATGTAGTAAATAGATAAGGTATTCATTGTCTCTGTCCTACAGAGTTTATATTTCTAAATGCTCAAGAATGTATTTTTTAACATAAATACTGCTTATTCTATGCTCAGCAGTGAGAGGTAATTGTCTTTCCCTACATAGAATGTGAATGATCTGGATTCTAGCTACTGGATGTGTTTAGAAGTGCAGTGGAGTCAAGAAACTTTATACTAGGTACAGCAAATGTGAAGGGCGACACTAGGTCTAAATATTTAAAAGTATGTTTGGTCTCTTGTTGCTAAAATAAAACTAGGGTGGCAGGAGCTGGAGAGATGGCTCAGTGGTTAAGAGCACTTACTGTTCCAAAGGACCTGGGTTTACTTCCCAGCATCCACATGGCAGCTAACAGCCATCCATAATTCCAGTTCCATGGGATCCAACACCTTCTGGTCTCTGTAGGCATTGCACAACACAAGTGCACTTAATACATGCCTGGCATGGTGGCGCATGCCTTTAATCCTTGCACTTGGGAGGCAGAGGCAGGTGGATCTCTCTGAGTTCAAGGCCAGCCTGGTCTACAGAGTGAGCTCCAGGACAGCTGGGTCTAAAGGGAGGCCCTGTCTCAAAAATACAAAAAAAAAAAAAAAAAATTTAGTTCTGTTTAGTACTCTAGACAATTTTCTTTATTTCAAATTCAGCTGAGTATAGTACTTAAACATTATTTCCTTGTTTAAAGAGTAAATATACACTCTGATTGGGAAATTGTTGATTTTAGTGTTTTGCATTATAACTTTAAGCCTTTACTGTAGTTTGTAGATGATAATTTTATTTTTATGCNCCTGCCTCTGCCTCCCAAGTGCTAGGATTAAAGGCGTGCGCCACCACGCCCGGCTTCAGTTGGTGGTCTTCTAAATTAAGATTCATGATTTTTGTGACTCAGTAGAATGTTATAGCTCAGTTACTTTATGGAGAAGGAAAATTTTATCAAGGGAGAGGGAGAGTTAAGTGGCACTTCAGTAGTTTCTTAGTCCTTTTTAAAAAATGTTTAAGAAGAAATTGATTGCTTTTCCCCCCTTTTTTGCAGCTATCCAGGCAGAACTGCTTAAAGTCAAACAAAAGATAAAGGCAGAGAAAGATAAAGAGAAGGCAGTGTATGCAAAAATGTTTGCTTAGTAAAGATCAAACTTCAGTGTCATACTGATTATGTAAAGGAAATGTAAGAGTTATTATCACATAGGATCCCTGATGTGTTTCCTTTGCTGTTCTTGTTGTGTGCAGTTGAGAAGTACTGACCTAGGTTCCTCCTTAAAGAAGAAATACAGTGAAGCTCATTAAAAAAAATTGCTGTCTGCATTTCACAAAGAATGGTGTCTAGCCAATGTTTAAACCTTTGAAGTCTCACCTAAAATATTTAGGCTTTGTGGATGATTTAGTCTGTCACAATTGTGTATATCCAATGGGCATGGCTATGTTTCAATAAAACTTTATTCCTAAGTGTTGAGACGTCCCTCCCTTGTCTATACTTGAAGACTTAAAACACGTCAAGAGAAATGTCCAGTAAGGCCCAATAGTACACATTACTATTGTTATAGAAATGTTGGAAGAATTTGTTTGATAGACTGATGCTACATCATATATGTTTTATTTGAGAAACTGTTGGTGATTTATGGGAAAATTTTAGATAAATCTTTTACCTCAATGATTTTTGAAGGACACTTGTTTAGGTTATCTAAGGGTCTTAAGTTAGTTTGGCATACATTTACATTGTAAGGAAATGGGTTACTCAGTGTCTGTTAAAGTCAAGTTTGTTTTACATGCCGTTGTAAGCAGGCCCTCCTCCACCTTCTGGTACTACCCAGTTAATATTTTGACTTGGGTCTTTAATGTCACATGTCTTACAGTGCACACAGTTCTGAGCATTTATCTGCAATCGGAATCCATCACTTTGTTCCAAAGGAACAAATTCATAAACTCCTGTAAAGCAAACATAAGAAACAAAAAGTTAATTCAAAAGTAGAAATTAAAAATCTTGGAACAGTTACAGAAACCTTTGAAGTTTTTTTCTGACTGTGTACTGTAGAGAATAGAATATGATCTTGGAGTGTGCTGCTGCTGTTAGTATACATTAAATACATAGAAAGAACAATGGTATTGTCTGGGCTAGGCTCACCAGCGTAATCAACTATTTTTGAATTCCATATTATAAATCTTAATTAGATTCAGTCCTTATCCTTTGGGAGTTTATAGTATACTATAATGACTTTTTAAAAGTTAAAATGCGGGGCTGGAGAGATAGCCTAGTGGTTAAGAGCACTGACGCTCTTGCAGAGGACCCGGGTTTGATCCCCAGCACCCACATGGCGGCTAAGAACCATCTGTAACTCCAATTCCAGGAGAACTCCAGTTCCAGGGGAATCCGAGACCCTCTTCTGACCTCCGCGGCATTGCACGACACGGGTGCACAGACCTGCATGCAGACAATACATTCATACAAATACAAAAATAAATAATAATAATAAAAAATTTTAAAAAAAGAAAAGTCAGCTGTAATTCTGATGGATTTTTCCTTTGTATGTAACTTTTTTCTTTTTCAGCTTTCTGTATTCTCTCTTCATTCTGTCCATTTAGTGTTTTTATTATATATGGAATGGGAAGTTTCTTTTCTAGTCCTGTTTACTTGGTGTTCTTTGAGTTTCTTGTACTTGTATGGGGATGCTCTTAATTTGGGGAAATCTTTTTTCTACAATCCTTTTGAAGATCTGGTCAATACCATTATCTTTTGATTCTTTTGCTTCCTCTACATGTCTGTAAAATTTGGTCTCTTCATGACATCTCATTTCCTGCGTTTTAATTTTTTTTTNTTCATATCCCCCCTTCCCTCCAGTTTCTGACGTTTTATTATTTTTTGGGGGGTGGGGTGCTTTGAATTGAAACCCTTGTCCTCTGAGAGCAGCCAACATGCTCTTAAACTCTAAGCCATCTTCTCCACCCCCAACCTTTTTTCAATTTTTTTGTTTTAAAACAATGGCCAAGAAGAATAGAGCAGTTTAAAAGGTGTTTATATTTGTTTTATTTTGCATTTTTTGCCTGGGTTTGGGTTGTGTGTGTGTTCTCTTATAGACGCCCGGCTTTCTTCAACTCCCTTCCAGCATCCCTGTCTCTACCTTTCCAGAAGCTAGGATTACAAATAGTTACCACCTCATCCAGCACAGAGATTTTAATTATTCCTTCAGTTACAATGTTGGGATCTTTGCTAGATTAATTAAGTGTTCCCACACATGTAAAAGTTGAGTCAGTATTTACAGTAGTACACACTTAGAGAAACGATGTCAAAGGTAACATTGTTCTGTTAACTAGAAATTTGGCTTAAATCTCGTTGCTTTCCTTGGTTTTTTTTTTTTAATCCTGTATGAATTGCTTAAGAATTTAGACTGTAATTATTTTTGAAGACCTTTATGTTATAAATACCTGTGAATCAGAATGACTATAATACAACCCATTCTAATCAATAGGTTATCCATAGGCATTGATAACTGTTACTTGAAGGAAGTATGCCTGTAGTCAGAGTACAAAAGGAACATGAGCAGACTACAGGCTTATTTATACATCATTAAGATAGCTACATACACAATGGTGTGGGTCGCAACTGTGTTTATGGATTTCCTGAATAGCAGTAAAGTACTGTGTGAATAGTGACATTGTTATATTAGTTGGAATGTATGTAAAAAAAATTACCGTAATTAATGGATATACCCCCAACATAAAATGTGATTTGGATAGTATTGTACATGACTTCTGGTCATGCCACTTGTAAAGGGAGACTTTTAAAGATTTCATTAATGTACACTAAAACAATTTTGTATTGTTTTTATAGTTGTGCATCATTGCAGAATGTGGAGAATTGAAAGAAGGGGATGACTGGGGAATGGTTCCCAAAGATGGCTCTGGGGACAGTCATCCAGACTTCCCTGAGGATGCGGATATAGATTTAAAAGATGTGAGTATTTTCAGATGAGTAAACTTCAGTTAATTAAATTAGAATATTTAGTACTAAAAGGTTGAGCTATGTATACCAATTTGTCACAGTAGTAGAACCTTAGCATTAAGTCACATTGTTTACTAATATCCAACATATTTGTATTCTTTTATACAGGTAGATAAAATTTTATTAATAACTGAAGACTTAAAGAACATTGGAAATCTTTTTTCAAATCTCAAACTGGGGAGATGCTATTAAAAATACTGCAAAGGTTTTTAGTAATAAACCATTTTTAGTACGTAGAACTTACAACCTAAAGTTCAGACTTGCTTATAGTTTTGGCAGGTTACTTATTTTCTTGTTGCTCCAGCTTATTAAGAAAAATTTCAAAACAGAAATTTAAACAAGGAACAGTTTTTAACTTCTGTTCCTTGGGAACTTCTGAATATTTTAGGAGGTAATGTTTGTAAGAGACATCTGATAACTTCAGTACCATTACAGCACTCTCCAGTGAAACATATGAACAATGTCTAATACACAACCAAGATACCATGTCTTGGTCTGTAATGCCTCTGTAGTTTCCTCGGATCATTAATGGTCCCTGGTCTTCCATGTCGCTATGTTTATATTATTTTTTTATTATATTTTTTATTTCTTTTTTCTTTTCTTGGCGGGGTCTCCCTGTAGCCCTCACGGTCCAAGAACGCTATATAGATCAGGGTGGCCTTGAACTCACTACCTGGCCTCCCATACTTTTCTTTGCGTTTGTGGTTTTTTTGTTTTTGTTTTTTTCTCATTAAAAAGTTTTACTATGTTGTCAGGCATGGTGGGTGCACACCTTTAATAATCCTACCACTTGGGGAGGCAGAGGCAGGTGGATCTTTGTCTCAAAAAGACAAAAACAAAAAACCAACAAAAAAGTACCATTTCCCCTCGTAGAATGGAAAACAGGCTGAGATGATGCTGTGCGATTGCTGAGGCCCAGTCTCACGCCTCCCATCCAGCATCACTGGAGCATTCTGTGTACATTGCTTGTTGTAGTGCTGTGATCTTCAGTTTTGATCCGTTGTAGGTGTAAGATGGCATTCTCATGTTAGTAGGAGCAGGTTGTCCCCCATCTTTGTAAATCTGTGGATTTTTAAATTTTTATTTTCATTTTAGCGTAATGACTATGCATGCATGTATGAAAGTTGACCTGTGTCATACAATGCCGGCCAGAGATTAGAAGGTGTGTTAGAAGGTGTCAGATTCCCTACAACTGGAGTTAAGGACAGTTTGTGAGCACCTCTTTCTGGCATAAGGTGTTTCAGATTTCTTTTACACCTACTTTGCTTTTCTACCCTGAAATAGGATGTTTCTCGTTATTGTAGAGAGGAAACTTTAGAAACTGAGTTCTAAGGACCAGAGGCTCAGTTTCTGGGTTTCTTTCATTGGAGAGCGAGTTAGTCAACAGTACCGGGGCTGGAAAGGTGACTCAGTGACAGAAAATGTTAGCTGCTCAAGCCTATGACCCGAGACCCATCCATGGAACCCACTTAGAAAGAAAGAATCAGCTCCCAGAAGTTTGTCCTCTGAACTCCACATATGCCATGGTACGCATGTGCAGTTCTCACACAGTAATAAAAGTCAGTAGTACATAGTTCTCACTTCCCACTGAGTTTGTCTACCAATATGGGAATACTAGTTCTAAATATGATTACTTTGGAAAGTACATAATGAGAACCCAAGTTTTATTATGAATATTTAGATACAGGAATTATTGTTAACTATGAGGGAAAACTTGGAATAAAAATAACCTTATGGAAAAATAGGGGCTGAGAGTATAGCTCAGTGGCAGGGGTCCTGCTTATCATGCTCACGTCTGAGTTTAGGTTTCCAGTACCCAAGAAACAGTGTGGAATAAGATCATGATCATTGAGTATCAGATTAGCATTTAATAAACCTAGTATCGGGACTATGACACTTTGTGGCATAGTTGAAGCAGTTTTATTTGTGTGTAGTTACATGTTGCTTTTATTAATGTGTTCTCTAGATATGTGGATAGTTCAAAGGCTGTCATTGAGAAAACAGATAAATCTAGACTGCATCCTGTAGCCCTAAGCTGTGTTCTGAATATCAGTGCTTGTAAATTGAAGATGTCAAATTGGCAGGGAGCAATAGACAGTTGTGTGGAGGTAAGTCTGTGTGATGTTGACTATTTTGAGTGGGATTTTGACTTACCAAGTTTGAAAAAAAACAACCCAAAAAACCCCCCGCCTATAATACTTTAATGTATCTAAATTGGTGTAGGATTTATTCAGACTTGACAAAGTGTGACTTAGAGTCATATCATCTAAAGTAGTTTTGGTGTTTTTGGTGTTTTTTTTTCCTTTTTTAATTGTTTTTTTTTTTTTTTTTTTGTGGTCTTTTGCGAGACTGGGTCTCCCTGGTGCCCTGGAAACTCTGTAGACCAGGCTGGTCTTGAACTCACAAAAGATCCCACCTGCCTCTGCCGCCTGAGTGCTAGGATTAAAGGCATGCACCACCACGCCCCAGCTAATTCTGTTTTTAAATATGGTTGGTTAATATATATTTGCTACTTTGCTTTTTTTTAATTAATTGTGATTCTTTGAAATTAGTATTTATTTATTTTATTTATTTATTTTTTATTTTTTGAGACAGGGTCTCCCTTTTAGTCCAGCTGGCCTGGAGCGTACTCTGTAGATCAGCTGCCTTGAACGCACAGAGATTCGCCTGCCTGTGCCTCCCTAAGTGCTGGGATTAAGGGTGTGCGCCACCACACCTGGTGAAAATTAGTTTCTTATAGTGCATTTCATCATCATATTCAGAACCCCTTCCCCATGCTTTATTCCTTGAAGCTTATATATCAGCTTATTTCTTCTTTAATTGCACTTACGGGTTAGACATTAGAACACACCCCTAGGGATGATTAACACGCGTGGATGTATGGGGCACCTCAGCTCACACCTGTGATCCCCAGCACTCTGAGGTAGAAGGAGGATCAGAGGTCCGTGGTCATCCTCTGCCACCTACGAGTTTTGCAGTTAGCCTGGGCTAGATGAGAGAGACCCTGAATGTAAGCTCGAAAAGCCTAGAAAACTAAAGAACATGGGTTGTTGAGTTAAATATGCTTTCTTTTTTACCTTTGGTTGCAGGGTTTTGTCTTGGCTCTACAACTGAACTCTATGTCCTCAGCATCATAATGGTTTCTTTGTGTAGCCAAGAGTGGGCCCGAACCCTGAGAGCCTGTTCCTTCAGAATCCTCTCAGAACTGTGCTGCCTCAGCTAGCCCCTCACCCATACTTTTTATTCAAAACTGGGCTCTCCAGTATGAATTGGGGGAACTACAAGCTTGGATCCACCCTTGACTTTTTTTATATTTTATTTAGTTTTATCCTTATAAATGTGTTTTGCCTGCACGTATGTAAGTGTACCATGTGTGTGCAGTGCCCAGAAGAGGCCAGAACGAGGGGATTGGATCCCTTTGAACTGGGGGTTATGGTCAATTGTTAGCAGCCTGTTGGGTGCTGGAAAGGTCCCGGAAGAACAGTGAGTGTTCTAAACCACTTAGCCAATCTCTTCTCAGCCCCAACTCACCCTTACTTTATCAGATACTCTTGCCCTCTGATTCCTAGGCCCAAATATCTCATATATACAATGTCAAGCATACTTCTCAATCTTCTGCTTCCAGGGTTTTGATGAGCACACCCTCATTCATTATGTTGGGTGCATGACAAAGTGGAGTCCCAACACATCAAGGTCATATACCCAGGTCACAAGAGGGCAACAATGGCTCAGTGGCTTGTTTACATTATAAACGCATCCTGTTTTGATTACAAGGTTAAGTAAAAGTCATTAGTCCAGATTCTGTCCCATTTTGTAAAAATAATCCTACTGTTAAACAATGTAGCAGAAGAACATAACAGCATTTACATTGTATCAAGTACTAAATAATCAGAACGATGTAAAGTATCAGGAAGGTGTTTAGGTTCAGTGCAAATACTACAGTGACTGGAGCTGGTGGTGAGCTGTCTTGGAAATCGAAAAGATGACCATTGGAACGTGCAATCGCCTTAAATCAGAGACCAGCCTGGTCTAACAGAGTGAGTGTCCAAGACAGCTGGGGCTTAGGGAGACCCTGTCCCCTCGAAAAGACCCAAAAAAAAAAATGTTTGTCTCTTTAAATAACATGGTCTACTCTGGAGCTAGAAACCATTGTGCTAGAGACATGTACAAGAACCCCATTTCTTCATATCCCCTCAGCGCCTTTTGCTAATGAACTCTCACCTTGTGCTCCAGCTCCACTGAGTTGAACTTATTTACTCATTTGGAGCCAATTGATAATAGAGATTTGAAGTGTACATTTAGATGTAAGTGCTAATTCTATAGCTTTTTTGTAGGCTCTTGAAATGGATCCATCAAATACCAAAGCGCTCTACCGAAAAGCTCAAGGATGGCAAGGATTAAAAGAATATGATCAAGCATTGGTAAATTTTGTTCTTAATGCTTTAAAGTAGATATTCATATCAAAAGTCTTAATGCTAATGTTTTCTTAACCCCCCCCCCCCCCTTTTAAAGGCTGATCTTAAGAAAGCTCAGGAGATCTCCCCAGGAGATAAAGGTAAGTTTGACAGTTTTGTTGTTCAAAAATTCATCCTCATGAACCATACTTGACCCAGACAGATACTTATTCAGGTATTACAGGATGCTTATTACTGGGCCAGGTACTAGTCATGTAGTAAATAGATAAGGTATTCATTGTCTCTGTCCTACAGAGTTTATATTTCTAAATGCTCAAGAATGTATTTTTTAACATAAATACTGCTTATTCTATGCTCAGCAGTGAGAGGTAATTGTCTTTCCCTACATAGAATGTGAATGATCTGGATTCTAGCTACTGGATGTGTTTAGAAGTGCAGTGGAGTCAAGAAACTTTATACTAGGTACAGCAAATGTGAAGGGCGACACTAGGTCTAAATATTTAAAAGTATGTTTGGTCTCTTGTTGCTAAAATAAAACTAGGGTGGCAGGAGCTGGAGAGAGGGCTCAGTGGTTAAGAGCACTTACTGTTCCAAAGGACTGGGTTTACTTGCCCAGCATAACATGCAGTAACAGCCATCCATAATTCCAGTTCCAGGGAGCCAACACCTTCTTCTGTCTCTGAAGCATGTGCACACACAAGTGGACTTAAATACATGCCTGGCTGGGTGGCGCATGCCTTTAAATCCTTGCACTTGGGAGGCAGAGGCAGGTGGATCTCTCTGAGTTCAAGGCCAGCCTGGTCCTACAGAGTGAGCTCCAGGACAGCTGGGTCTAAAGGGAGGCCCTGTCTCAAAAATAACAAAAAAAAAAAAGTAATGGAAAAAATTGAAAAATGAGGATTTTAATTACTACCTTCTTTAATGGACACATTGAATCTTGTTTTTGTGATTGAGTTTCTCTCGTTGGTGGTCTCTGTTTTTTTTTTTTGGTGTTTTCGAGACAGGGTCTCCTGTAGCCCCAGCTGTCCATGAACTCACTCTGTAGACCAGGCGGGCCTTGAACTCACAAAGATCCACCTGCCTCTGCCTCCCAAGTGCTAGGATTAAAGGCGTGCGCCACCACGCCCGGCTCAGTTGGTGGTCTTCTAAATTAAGATTCATGATTTTTGTGACTCAGTAGAATGTTATAGCTCAGTTACTTTATGGAGAAGGAAAATTTTATCAAGGGAGAGGGAGAGTTAAGTGGGCACTTCAGTAGTTTCTTGAGTCTTTTTTAAAAAATGTTTAAGAAGAAATTTGATTGCTTTCCCCCCTTTTTTGCAGCTATCCAGGCAGAACTGCTTAAAGCAAAACAAAAGATAAAGGCAGAGAAAGATAAAGAGAAGGCAGTGTATGCAAAAATGTTTGCTTAGTAAAGATCAAACTTCAGTGTCATACTGATTATGTAAAGGAAATGTAAGAGTTATTATCACATAGGATCCCTGATGTGTTTCCTTTGCTGTTCTTGTTGTGTGCAGTTGAGAAGTACTGACCTAGGTTCCTCCTTAAAGAAGAAATACAGTGAAGCTCATTAAAAAAAAATTGCTGTCGCTGCATTTCACAAAGAATGGTGTCTAGCCAATGTTTAAACCTTTGAAGTCTCACCTAAAATATTTAGGCTTTGTGGATGATTTAGTCTGTCACAATTGTGTATATCCAATGGGCAGTGGCTATGTTTCAATAAAACTTTTATCCTAAGTGTTGAGACGTCCCTCCCTTGTCTATACTTGAAGACTTAAAACACGTCAAGAGAAATGTCCAGTAAGGCCCAATAGTACACATTACTATTGTTATAGAAATGTTGGAAGAATTTGTTTGATAGACTGATGCTACATCATATATGTTTTATTTGAGAAACTGTTGGTGATTTATGGGAAAATTTTAGATAAATCTTTTACCTCAGTGATTTTTGAAGGACACTTGTTTAGGTTATCTAAGGGTCTTAAGTTAGTTTGGCATACATTTACATTGTAAGGAAATGGGTTACTCAGTGTCTGTTAAAGTCAAGTTTGTTTTACATGCCGTTGTAAGCAGGCCCTCCTCCACCTTCTGGTACTACCCAGTTAATATTTTGACTTGGGTCTTTAATGTCACATGTCTTACAGTGCACACAGTTCTGAGCATTTATCTGCAATCGGAATCCATCACTTTGTTCCAAAGGAACAAATTCATAAACTCCTGTAAAGCAAACATAAGAAACAAAAAGTTATTCAAAAGTAGAAATTAAAAATCTTGGAACAGTTACAGAAACCTTTGAAGTTTTTTTCTGACTGTGTACTGTAGAGAATAGAATATGATCTTGGAGTGTGCTGCTGCTGTTAGTATACATTAAATACATAGAAAGAACAATGGTATTGTCTGGGCTAGGCTCACCAGCGTAATCAACTATTTTTGAATTCCATATTATAAATCTTAATTAGATTCAGTCCTTATCCTTTGGGAGTTTATAGTATACTATAATGACTTTTTAAAAGTAAAATGCGGGCTGGAGAGGATAGCCTAGTGGTTTAAGAGCACTGACGCCTTGCAGAGGACCCGGGTTTGATCCCCAGCAACCCACAGAGGCGGCCTAAGAAACCATCTGTAACTCCAATTCCAGGAGAACTCCAGTTCCAGGGGAATCCGAGACCCGCTTTCCTGACCTCCGCGGCATTGCACGACACGGGTGCACAGACCTGCAGGCAGAAAATACTTCATACAAATACAAAAATAAATAATAATAATAAAAAATAAAAAAAAAAGTTAAAATGCAAAGTCTTACCCTTGAAGAATTTAATTTACATTCTGATTTCTCTTAGAAATACTAATTTTCACATAATCTGAATACTACTTATTTCTGATTAATTATAGTTGAAAGCTCTCATCACTAAGAGATTCAGTATTTAGGATGAATTTAAAGTTCAGCACCAGTGTTGAACTCAGTGTAGCTGTGCAAAGCCTGAAAACAAGCTGTCATAGAAGCAACCTTTAAAAGGCACAAGGGTAGGTATTTGTTTTTCATAATCTTGTTGGTCTGAGAGTAGACATGGATGGCCATTTGGAGACAGGCCATCTAAACTAGGCTTACCTAAAATCCGCTACCATTTTATCATTGCTGGTTAGGATATGAGTTTGTCATTTATAACAGTGTCCATGCAATGGAAAGGAAATTTGCGTTACTGTTTAGGAATGGAAGGAAGTCATTACTGACCTGCAGGGCAGAATCGCTGCTCAGGCCCATCATATATTGACAGGTTTCTATTTACAGGTATGCTGTCATCCTTTAAGGTTAAATGTGCTGGCTGATCATGTTCATGATTCGTACCACTCAAAGCCACAGATGACAAGAGGTCAAAACTGATCTGTCCATCTGGTTTTGGATACTCAATAGGTGTACAATCCTTGGCTGGTTTGAGTTGATCAGAGTCAGCGCCTTCAGCAATTTTGAGAAAGATGTTAAATACAATTTAACTACATTTATTTGTTTATTTTATTTTATATATTTTTTATTTTTTTGGTCTTTTCAAGACAGGGTCTCCCTGTAGCCCCAGCTGACCTGGAACTCACTCTGTAGACCAGGGTGGCCTTGAACTCACAAAGATCCACCTGCCTCTGCCTCCCGAGTGCTAGGATTAAAGGCGTGTGCCACCATGGCTCCGTTTGTTTATTTTTTGTAGTAGTGGCAACTGAACTCAGATCAGGGCCTGTGCATATTAATACCATCTGCCACTGAGCATCCCTCTCAGACTCTAAATAAAACAGTCTTGTTATGTAGTCCAGACTGGCCTTGAACTTAATTATCCTTTTGCCTTTCTTTACCTCCCTATTACTTGCCTTAAGAAACATATACATATATTTTTATCATTTGTGTAATTATAAAAATTTGAAAATATCATTATCCTAAAGAAATTCAAGTTTAATCTTTTATGGTAGTGTTATCTTTTCAAGATAATGAATTAAAGGTGGAAGTGGTAATGCACATCTGTAATCCTAGCACTTGGGAGGCGGAGGCAAGAGAAACAGCAGTTTGAGGTCATCCTTGGCTGCAGAGCAGATGTGAGGTCGTCTTATCCCCCACCTTCACTCCCCACTGCCCACAAAAAAGACAGTCTCTCAATTAAAGTGGCTGGAGATAGAGCACAGTGATAGAGTTCTTGTCTAACAACAAGGCCCAGATTTAATGCATACCACCACAAAGGAAACATTAAAATAAGGTCATATAATCTACTAATGAGTGAATTTCATTTTCCCCACTACAGGTTTTTAAAGGTTGTGACCTTGGTATTCTTCAGTGTATTAAGTTACCTTTATGTTTCAGAGTCCATGGCTCCATTCCTCTGAATATCCAGTAGAATATTCCAGTGTAAATCATACCACCATAAACTCCCAGGAAACCATGGCAAGATGGCCTTATGTTTCTAACCGCATGTAGCTCTTTCCATACCCATGATTTCTTCAGATTTTCTTCATACTCAGTTATGTGGAGTCCTTTCATGAAAAACAGGAAATAGTGTAAAGTATCCCAATGGGCAAATAAACGTGCTCTGGGGCTGGAGCCGGCAAATAAACGTGCTCTGGGGCTGGAGAGATGGCTCAGTTTAAGAGCACTGACTGCTCCCGGGTTCAATTCCTAGGGCCCACATGGTGGCTAAGAACCATCTTTGGGCGTGGTGGCGCAGGCTTTCAATCCCAGCACTTGAGAGGCAGAGGCAGGCGAATCTCTGTGAGTTCAAGGCCAGTCTGGTCTACAGTGAGTTCCAGGCTAGCTAGGGCCTTAGGGAGACTGTCTCTCAAAAATACCAAAAATGAATGAATGAATAAATAAATTAAAAAAAAAAATTGGTGGTCATGTGGACCAATGAAGAATCAAATGTTGGTGTCTTCCAAAAAGATAATGTAACATACTTTATAGGAATGCATTTGATCTGCCTTCTCCCTTTTTGGGTGGCAGTGAAGACTGAGCCCAGGGCCTTGTGGGTGATAGGCAAGTATTCTGCCCCACTGGGCTATAAACCCTGGCCCTAAATTTTTATATGGAGAATAAGTTTGAAAAGAGAAGCTTAAAAAACATTCATGTTACTCAGAAATGAATTATTTTATATAAAAGTCATCAGTGCAGTGTCATAAATTGGAATGTTTCCCTGTGAAAATATATTTTGCATTCCTGATGGTGTCACACTCCAGCTGGACTGTGACCAAGTATTACAGACAATAATTAGTTGGGGTCTTCTGGAGTAGAGTGGGTCCTTAGCTGAGAACCATTTGAAACTCCAATTCCAGGAGAACTCCAGTTCCAGGGGAATCCGACACCCTCTTCTGACCTCCACGGCATTGCACGTCATGGGTGCACAAACCTGCATGCAGACAGTACATTCATACACATATAGAAAGAAATAAAATTAAAAAAAAGAGTTTTGATTTTAATAGACAAGATAGACAGTGGGTGAGGTGAAGAGAGGCAGAGAGTAAAGAAGGGCCAAAGCTTTCAAGCTGGATAGGCAGAGGAAACAAATGAGACCATGTTCCTACTAACCCCTGATTTTGGACTTCTGCTGGCAGAACTTAGAAAGGAAAAAAGTGTTTAAAGCCATCATCCAGTAGAGTATGCCTAGGACCCCCCAACCCTGCGTGTGTGTGTGTGTGTGTGTGTGTGTGTGTGTGTGTGCTGGGGTTGAACCTAACTATTGTACATTTCATATTTAAGATGCCACTTGGTTCTTGCCTCCTCTCATGAACTCCAGAGTAGTTTATACTTTTCAGTTAACTTTCCTGTCTGATTTCACTGCCTTTTTTTTTTTTTTTTTTTTTGTCTTTTGAGACAAGGTCTCCCTGGAGCCTCAGGCTGTCCGGAACTCACTCTGTAGACAGGCTGGCCTTGAATCACAAAGATCCGCCTGCCTCTGCCTCCCGAGTGCTAGGATTAAGAGGCTGCGCCACCACGCCCGGCTTCACTGCCTATTTTTTTAAATTTTATGTTTTATTTATGTGTAGAATGTACTGTCTGCATGTAGGTTTGTGCACCTGGTTTGTGCAATGCCACGGAGTCAGAAGAGGGGGTGGATTCCCTGGAACTGGAGTTCTCCTGGAATTGGAGTGTCAGACGGTTTCTCAGCCGCCATGTGGGGGCTGGAGATCGAACCCAGGTTCCTCTGCAAGAGTAGTCGGCGCTCTTTAACCACTAGGCCATCTCTCCAGCCCCTCACTCCCTTTTCTTAAAGGTGTTTATTTTTTATCTTTTGTGATATAAGTTCTTTTTTTTTTTTTTTTTTTTTTAAATTTTAATTTATTTATTTCCGTATGTGTATGAATGTATTGTTTGCATGCAAGTCTGTGCACCCGTGACGTGCAATGCCGCGGAGGTCAGAAGAGGGCGTCGGACTCCCCTGGAACTGGAGTTCTCCTGGAATTGGAGTTTCAGACGGTTTTCGGCCGCCATGTGGGTGCTGGGGATCGAACCCGGTTCCTCTGCAAGAGCGGTCGGCGCTCTTAACCGCTAGGCCATCGCTCCAGCCCGTGATATAAGTTCTAGTACTGCCTGGTACCATGTATACGTGTTTCTTCCTCAAAAACAGAACTTGACAAGAAAGTCAGAGGAAGTTATACCTAACAACTGCATTCCATCTTGTCTATTCTGTTCCCTTATCCTCTTGCCTTTTGTAGGCATGTCTTCTGCCCTTCTGTGCCCATAGCCCTCCATTCTTAGATACTGGAAAGCAGAACCAAGTTGCTTACTTTTTTAAGTTGTAGGGATCAATCAAACATGTGTGTGCTAGGCAGTGCCTCAACCCTTGAGCTGTACCTTGTCTCTGAGTTGCTAATTCTAATGAGAGGAACACTGGTTATCTGTGATTGTAAGGAGTAAGGGTTATTTATGATATCTGTTGAGTTGCTACTATATGCCAGTGTTTAGAATTAAAAATGAACAAAGTCCCTGGTCTTCTGGAGTTTTCATCTAAGTGGCAGGAGACAGTAATTAAATAAATTGTATAGTGTGTCAAGTTAACGGTAAGTAGTGCAGGGAGGATAGTAGTGCTGTGTGTGTGTTGTAAATGGTGTGGTTAAGACAGGACCAGTTGAGTGATACTTGAATTGGCAGGTCCAAAGACTCTTGAGATGAGAACACAAATGGTGTGAGATAAAGTATTTCTTCTTTGAAATGGTCTTATCACCAGGGCGCTGAGTACTTTAGTGGGAAGAGCTAAGATCGCAGTCCACCTGGGCAGTGAATTTCTCGTGGTGCTGATGTTAGCAATGGCGTTCCCACAGAAGGTGCACTAGACTTGGGAACTCAGAGACATGCAAAAGGCCACCACATGAAGCTGGGCCCTCTCCCGCCATCTTACCAGCAAGGGCAGAGGGCATGGGATTTCTTGCCAGAACTGGGGGAAGCCATGTTGAACTGGGGACCGGCGGCAGCTCCAATAAATGTATGCTTTCCAGCCATTACTTTGTAGTGAATCTAAATTCTGGGTCTAATCTTGAGATTAGAGGGTTCTTTCCCTTGCTTTGCCTAGCAACCAAGAACCAGGAAACTGGCAGAGGCAGTGGGCTGTGAGGCTGTGGGTGAAATTCCTCTGCTACAGACACCATGTTCAGGAACTGAAGAGACCAGTGTGGCTGGAGTGGAGGGCTTTAGAAATGAAGTCAACATCTGGAAGATGCAGTTCAGTGCACAGCACTTACTAGTATGTGTTAGGTCCTTGGCGTAATCCCCGGTACCAGTACACAAACAAAGACCTGTTGCACTGGCAATACTTCATGATCAGATTATATTTCTGGTAGGTTTCCTTTGGGAATAGTGAGATGTCTCACTGGGTAAAAGTGCTTGCTATGCAAGCCTGAGTTCAAGCCCTGGAACCCACGTAAAGGTGGAAGAGAACAGACTAAAAAGTTCTCTGACCTCTATACATGCACTGTTGGCATGTGCATACCCTCCTGCTACACACAGATTACACATACAATAGTAGTAATAAAAGGATAAGAAAGGTCTGGGTGTGGTGGCATGCACCTTTAATCCTAGCACTTGGGAGGCAGAGGCAGGCAGATCTCAAAAAGGAAAGGGAAAACTGGCTTTCAGAAACAGGCTTGCCAGAGGTCTTTTTTATCATTTTTTATTTCTGACAGGATTTCACTTTGTAGCCCTGACTGGCCTGGAACTTGCTACGTAGACCAGCCTGGCCTGTAATTCAGAGAGATCTGCCTGCCAAGTACTGTGGTCATCAGTCCCAGGCGTGCCTCGCCCCCTCCCTGAGTCTTTAGGTTGTGTGCTAGCTGTTCTCTGCTACAGCAGTCCTATGCTTTGCTCACAGTGCATGCTAAGGACAGGTGCTGATTCTTCCTCTAGTTTCCAGCCTCATTCTTGGGATTCCGTGTGATACTTTTCTGTCTATGGTCCATATATGCAATGCAAACACAGTAATGTCTAATTTGGAAGATTCTGGGTAAGGACATCAGTGGTACTATAACTAAAAAGTTTATCCTATGTGTATGAGTGTTTTGCCCTCATGTAAGTACACCTGTGTTATGCAATGCCTACAGAAGCCAAAAGAGGGTGTCAGCTTCCCTGGAACTGGCCTGGATGGACTGTTGTTAGCCCCTGGTTGTTAGCCTCAGTATAGTTGCTGGGAACTGAACCTGACTTTCCAAGAGCAGCCAGTGTTCTTAACCACCATCTCTCAGCCTCTGGTACTATACTTCTGTTGTGAATAAAATCACATTGCTTTAAAATTCTCTTGACTGTATCACAAGTAGGTTGGTTATATAGATGTTATAGAACACACATCTGAAAGGTACCATATTTCTTATCAACTGAAACATAAAATACCTGACAATGTTCTTATTAGTAGGGTTTCTCACCTGATGTCTTTGAGTGAAGATTTTCACTAGTTAGTTGATTAAAAATTGATTCTGCTGCCAAAGTTCCACTTTTCATTGCTGTGTGAGTACCTTTGATCTTGGGAACATTCATGAAACCTGGGCTACAACCAATTAATAAGCCACCAGGAAAGGTGAGTTTTGGTATAGACTGAAAAAAAGATTAAGAATACATTTGTAAGCACAAATTAGACAAAACACTCCAAGTCACAGCTAGAGCTGTAGGGGAAAGATGAAAAATAAACATGGAAACGGGCCATTTTATTGTTTGTCCTTTCCCTTTAGGACTATTGTCATTTTTTTTTTTTCTCTTAAGGTTTTTCCTTTTCCTACCCCAGGCCTGGCCTCTATAGGGTGTAATATCAAAGCATCAGCAAATCATAAATAGAATGTTTCTATTTATATGCATCTATGCCACATTTAAAATATTCTATAAACCTAGATGACATAAGTTGTCACTTTTACATACATTCTGGGAAATACATGGTTTATAAGGAAGCTATATAAAAGTCTGATGTTTAGACATATAAACCTATGATTGAATCATGACATTACAAGTAGGTGTACTCTAAAGCAAGTGTGGTGAACTCAAACTGAATTTTAAGTTGATTAAAAAAAAAAAACCCTTTTTTTACTGGTTGTTCTTGCAGAGGATCTGAGTTCTGTTCCCAGCACCTACATGGAGGGTAACAACTGTCTATAATTCCAGTTCCAGGGTATCCAACACTGTTTTTGGACCTTTGTGGCCACTGCCCAACATGGGTGCCCTGCAGGCCATACACTCATAGACATAAAAAGAAAATGTTTTTAAAAATGTAATAAGGGTTGGTGATATTTTCAGTTTAGCCAGAAGAGCCCACGGTATGACATATGGCAGTTCAAATAAAGATCTCATGGGAAAGTGCATTCTAGTTTGAAAAGGAAAGGAGAAGACCATTGCAGAGCTGTTTGATTGTATTTTCCCTAAAGGCTTTCTAAAGTAGCCATGGCAGGTCTTTGTTGAAAGAAGGTAGTGGGTGGTAAAATTGGTGCTGATGGAGACTGAGAGGAGAGGGGCTAACAAAACTATTGCCACCTGCTGGAAAAGACACAGGCTCCCATCGGTGATGGAAGGCAAGAAGCCAGATTGAGGGCAGAAGGAATGCTGCTAGTAAAAGAGAAGGACCAGTATATGTGGGGATAAATTTGTGACTGCTTCACAGACCAAACTCATCTCAGCAGAAGAGCATTTAAACCGGATCACAAAGCACACAGTGAAAAGGGAAGGCTTTTTGGGCACTAGATAGAAATAATAGGGGATTGGATAATGATGATACTTTAATCAAAGGAGGAAAAAAAAAGACTAACAGTTTGATTAAAAAGCTAGAAGATGGGCTAGGGAGATGGATCAATGGTTAAGAGCATTTGGCTGCTTTTGCAGAAGACGGGTTCAATTCCTAGCATCCACATGGTGGCTAACAGTTGTCTATAACTCTAGTTCCAGGGGAATTTGGTGCCTTCTGACTGCTTTGGGCATTGCATAGTGAGTTCCAGGCCAGCTGGGGCTACAGAGAGACACTGTCAAAAAAAAAGCCTAGAAGAATGTGAAATTTAGTGAAAGGGTATGGACAGTACATCATTCCAAAATGGATGTTGAATTCCTATGAATAAAAATTTTACAGCTCAAGAAAAAGTATGTATCCAAGTTTGGGGAGACTCCTTCCCTAGACCAAGGAAAAGCTAGCTGGAGAAATGATGTCGGGATGGGTGCAAATGGCTAGACGTTGAGAAGCAAAGGTCAGTTTGGGTATGGACTAAAGAAAAAGCCAGGCAACCATTTACTAACTCCAAAGACAACAATGTCTCAAAGTATCCCATGCTCACGGATTGGAAAAATTAATATAGTAAAAATGTCCATTCTACCTATATTGATACACAAATTTAATGCAATCCCAATCAAAATCCCCATGAGTTTCTTCACAGACTTGGAAAAAAAAAATTCATATGGAAAAACAAAAGACCCGGAATAGCTGAAGCAACCCTGAGTGAAAAGTGCAATACAGGGGGGATTGCTTTACCAGACTTAAAGCTATATTACAGGGCTATAGTCATAAAGACAGCTTAGTACTGGCACAAAAACAGACCTGTTGACCAATGGAACAAAACTGTAGATCCAATCTTGAGCTCATACAATTTTATCCACCTCATATTTGACAAAGGGTCCAAAAAAGCTCAATGTTCAAGGAAGGATAGCATCTTCAGCAAATGGTGCTGGCAAAACTGGATCACCATTTGTAGAAGAACAAAATTAAACCCCTACCTCTCGCCCTGTACAAAAATAAACTCCAAGTGGATCAAAGATCTCAACCTAAAACCTGAAACCCTGAAGGTGAGAGAAGAAAAGTCAACGGCAACCTACAAGACATAGGCGTAGGAAAAAACTTTGTAAATCAAACGGGAGCTGCGCGGGAAATACGGACAACAGCTGACAAGTGGGACCTCATCAAACTCAAAAGCTTTTGTACAGCTAAAGAAACAAGGAAGTGAAGAGAAAACCCACATAGTGGGAGGAAACCTTCACCACTGATACATCTGACAGAGCATTAACATCCAGAATATATAAGCTACTTAAAAGACAAGAAAACAAATGAACTACTCAAAAGATGGAGTAAAGAGATGAACAGAGACTTCACCAGTAAGAAGTAAAGATGACAGAAACATCTTAAAAAGTGTTCAACATCAATAATTAAGGAAATGCAAATTAAAACCACACCTAAGGTATCATCTCACTCCAATAAGACTAGCCAAGATCAAGAAAACAAAAGACACCAAATGCTGGAGAGGTTGTGGGGAAAGGGGAACACTCATCCACTGCTGGTGGGAATGTAAACTTGTACAACCACTATGGAAAGCAGTGTGGAGAACCCTTAAAAGACTCAAAATGAAGCTGGGCGTGGTGGCGCATGCCTTTAATCCTAGTTCTCAGGAGGCAGAGGCAGGCAGATAACTTTGTGAGTTCAAGGCCAGCCTGGTCTACACAGTGAGTTTCAGGACAGCTGGGGCTACAGGGAGACCCTGTCTTAAAAAAAAAAAAAAAAAAAAAAGACTCAAAATGAGCCTACCACCTGACCCAGTCATACCACTCCTGAGTATATACCCATAAGACTCATCCTGCTGCAAAGACATATGCACATCTATGTTTAATGCAGCTCTCTTCACAATAGTGAAGAGCTGGAACCAGCCCAAATGCCCCTCAACTGAGGAGTGGATTAAAAAAAAAAAAGTGGTATATCTACACAATGGAGTTCTAGTCAGTAGTAAAGAAAGACGACATCGTGAACCTTGCAGGTAAATGGATGGAATTCGAAGCCATTATGCTAAGTAACACAGTCCCAGAAAAACAAATGGAGAATGGTTTCCTTCATTTGTGGACGCTAACACCAAATCCTCAGTTGAAGGCAAGCTGAACAACATTACTGTTATATTGCTTTTTATCTGAAAGCAACTGTGCTGTTATAATGTAAATCACTTAGCAGGCTATAGAACTGACCTAACACTTATTTTCAGACTATAAGTAGGTGGAAGGTACATATTCATATTTTAAAGTAATATAAAATTAAAGGGGAGGGCTGGAGAGATGGCCTAGTGGTTAAGAACACTGACTGCTCTTGCAGAGGACCCAGGTTCGATCCCCAGCACCCACATGGTGGCTGAAAACCGTCTTTAACTCCAGTTCCAGGGGAATCCGATGCCCTCTTCTGACCTCTGTGGCATTGCAGGACATGGGGTGCACAAACCTACATCCAGACTGTACATTTATACACATATGAAAATAAATAAAATTAAAAAAGGGAAAAATGAATGCCTAAACATATTTTGGAATTAACATAGTTTATTTTCAGAGGTCATAATTTTGCTAGATAATGTGATAGTTACATAGGCATATGTTGGAGCAATACAAAGGGGAGGGAACAACAACAACAACAACATAAAGACTGGGTCAAAGAACTGACTGATGCAATTAAATTCTGCCCAAAACAAGGCTCTGCAGTGAAAAATTTTGGAAAGACAGAAAGATGCAAGACATGTATGGCAGAAAGCATGAATTGGGATGGGTGGGAGGCAGGGAGAGGGGAATGTGACTAAATTGGACTGAAAACTAATGTATGAAATGCACAAATCATCAATAAAAGTATTTAAAAATAAAGCCTAGAAGAATGTGAAATTTAACAAAAGGTCATTCCAAAATGGATGTTAAATTCCTATGAGTAAAAATATTACAGCTCAAGAAAAATATGTACCCAAGTTTGGGGAGACTCCTTCCCTAGACAAGGAAAAGCTAGCTGGAGAAATGATGTCGGGATGGGTGCAAATGGCTAGACGTTGAGAAGCAAAGGTCAGTTTGGGTATAGACTAAAGAAAAAGCCAGGCAACCATTTACTAACTCCAAAGACAACAATGTCTCAAATTATTGCTTAAGATTTTCAAGATTGTCAGAAGCAAGTTTCTGAATTTTTGACCAATTAAATCAGAAAATTAAGGTAAAAACTATGGGTGTCTGTGGCGCATGCACACTCAAGTTATCTCTTCCTACCAATCTGTGAACCATCTGGTGAAGAGTGTGAGGTGATTTGCTTAAAAGTCTGCATGTATGGGCTGGAGAGACGGCTTAGCGGTTAAGAACACCGACTGTTCTTGCAGAGGACCCGGGTTCGATCCCCAGCACCCACATGGCGGCTGAGAGCCGTCTGTAACTCCAATTCCAGGAGAACTCCAGTTCCAGGGGAATCCGAGACCCTCTTACCGCATTGCACGACACGGGTGCACAAACCTACATGCAGACAGTACACTCATACACATAAATAATAATAATAATAATAATAATAATAAAAAGTCTGCATGTAGCTTTGCACATACTATAGTAGATATTATGGGCACTACTGTAGCAATTTCCTCCAATGTAAAACCTTCCATCTGGGCAAACAGGATGTTTTAAGGAGAGGTGAACTTTGCTCAGGAAATAAACAACTCAGTAGCTTCAGGTTCCTGAAACTGACCATGTTCACTAGGTCCCTCCCTCCCTAAGCATGTATAAGCCCTCAGGACTGCTGAGATACCCAGACAAGCAAGCTGAAGAGGTTCAGACCAACTACACTGCTTAGAAGAGACACTTCATCCTGCTGAGCTGCTTGCATGTCAGTATGTTCCAAGTTTCTAGCTTTTGTAAGCTGTCACCCATGCTGGGCCTTTGATGATGCAGCTGCCTTAGAGTCATTTCTGTTCCTGTAAGTAACCCCCCCAAAATTTATGCTCACCAAGCTGGATTTTGGCAGTACCTTTTGTTTGGTTTGGTACCCTATCTGGGGTGAGGAGGAATGTTTTTCACTTCTCCCCAGGAGTAGTGTCATGCTATAGGTATTGTTAAAGCAACATAAGAGACTTGAAAATAACTGTAAAATTCAATACTTAGAGCAAATGCATTCTATTCTTTTTTTTAAATTAAAAAAAAAATTTTAAATTTATTTTTGTACGTGTATGATGTACTGTCTGCATGTAGGTTTGTGCACCCATGTCGTGCAATGTCGTGGAGGTCAGAAGAGGGTCTCGGATTCCCCTGGAACTGGAGTTCTCCTGGAATTGGAGTTACAGACGGTTCTTAGCTGCCATGTGGATGCTGGGGATCGAACCCGGGTCCTCTGCAAGAGCGGTTCGTGCTCTTAACCGCTAGGCTCTCTCTCCAGCCCCATGAATTTTATTCTTGAAATAAGTAATTCTCTAAGAGAATTCTAGTATCAGTTCCAGTGAATGCCGGATATGGTGGCATGCACCTGGGAGACAGAGGCAGGAAGATCTGTTCCATCTGGAGGACAGCCTGGTCTGTATCAAGTCCCGGGCCAGTTGGCCAGTGTCCCAGAAAAACCAAGCCTCCCGGATCCCAGTTCCGGTGATCACAGGGGCTAAGCTGGCTTACTGTGTAGGTACAGATACTTGTCACCAAGCCTGACAACTGGCCTTCAATCCCTGGAACCCATATGATGAAAGGAGAGGGCTTTAGTTTGTCCTAATTGTTATTTTTATAATAGAATAAAAATAGTTCTAGATGCTTAGATTATCAGAGGCAGAGGCTTTTTCACAGATGATTCTTTTTTTTTTTTTGGTCTTTTCGAGACAGAGTTTCCCTGTAGCCCCAGCTGTCCTGGAACTCACATTGTAGACCAGGCTGGCCTTGAACTCACAAAGATCCGCCTGCCTCTGTCTCCCAAGTGCTAGGATTAAAGGCGTGCACCACCACACCCGGCTTCAGATGATTCTTTTTTTTCATTTTTTTTTTATTAATTTTATTTATTTCTATATGTGTATGAATGTACTGTCTGCATGCAAGTTTGTGCACCCGTGTCATGCAATGCCGTGGAGGTCAGAAGACGGTGTCGGATTCCCCTGGAACTGGAGTTCTCCTGGAATTGGAGTTTCAGACGGTTCTCAGCTGCCATATGGGTGCTGGGGATCGAACCTGGGTCCTCTGTAAGAGCGGTCGGCGCTCTTAACCACTAGGCCATCTCTCCAGCCCCCCAGATGATTCTTAAGGTCAGAGAAATCCTGTTCCAAATCTCTTGGTCTAACTTTTGGAGCTGTTTTTTTCACAACAGCACTAAACAGCATTTATCAAATCATATTTTAAAATATTCTGAATGGACATTAACACAGAACAATTACTGGTAAAGGTTTTTTCTTTTTCTTTTTGAGACAGGGTCTCTCTGTAGTCCCAGCCAGCCTGGAACTCACTATAGAGACCAGGCTGCCTTTAAATTCACAGAGATCCACTTGTCCTCTGCCTCCTCAGTGCTGGGATTAAAGGTATGCACCACTATGCCTGGCAGTTAGTGGCCTAATATTAAGCTATAAAACACTGGATATTACTTAGTTGGGATAAATCTTTTGCTGAAAGGATTTCCTTTTGAGTTTCCTGGCAGTTAAGGAAAAAGGGAGGTATTATAAATCAGTTTTTGCTTTCTGGCTAAAAACAAATGAAAAAACAAAAGGCCTATGATTTTATCTCTAGAGAGCAATACATTTTTTTTTTAATTTTTATTCATTTCTGTATGTGTATGAATGTACTGTCTGCATGCAGGTCTGTGCCCTCATGTCATGCAATCCGTAGAGGTCAGAAGAGGGTCTCGGATTCCCCTGGAACTGGAGTTCTCCTGGAACTGGAGTTTCAGACGGTTCTCGGCCGCCATGTGGGTACTGGGAATCGAACCTGGGTCCTCTGCAAGAGCGGTCAGCACTCTCAACCGCTAGGCCATCTCTCCAGCCCCAGAGCAATACATTCTTTTTTTTTTTTTTTTTAAGTTTTTTATTTTTATTTTTATTTATTTTTGTATGTGTATGAGTGTTACTGTCTGCATGTAGGTTTGTGCACCCGTGTTGTGCAATGCCGTGGAGGTCAGAAGAGGGTCTTGGATTCCCCTGGAACTGGGTTCTCCTGGAATTGGAGTTACAGACGGTTCTTAGCCGCCATGTGGGTGCTGGGGATCGAACCCGGGTCCTCGCAAGAGCAGTCGGTGCTCTTAACCACTAGGCTATCTCTCCAGCCCTTAGCAATACATTCTTAAAACCCAAATGAATGGGGTCTGGAGCAATGGCTCAGTGGTTAAGAGTACTGGTTGTTTCGTGTAGGACCTGAGTTTGGTTCCCAGAACCCACATTTTAGCTACAACTGTCCACAATACAATCTCAGGGATCCAATATCCTCTTCTGGCCTCTGAAAAAAATTGCACACAGTACACCTGCATACAATGTGGACAAATACTCATACGCATAAAATTAAAAAAATCACGGGTCTATAATAATATAATTGCTGTTTGTACATAGTCTTATATACACTAAGTACTTTGTTGGAGTCCTTAAATTTCTTCCTATGAAAGTAATTTTTTGTTCTTAATTCAACTGGTGATATTGTATTACTATATTCAATTCTGAATTTACATTATAAAAATGCAGAATAAAAGAAGCTAAGGCAGGGCTGGAGAGGTGGCTCAGAGCTTAAAAGGCTCTCTTGCAAAGGACCTGAGATTCAATTCCCACACGTGCATGGTGGCTAACAACCAGTTCCCGGGGATTCCAACATCCTTTTCTGAACCTCTGCAGCCACTGCACCACACGGGTGCACTAACACATGCAGGCACTATATTACACACATAAATGAAATAATTAAGAAGAAGCTAGAGGCTACCTGCAAGCCGCCTTCATTGAGGGCTCTGGCTCCGTAGGCTATCCGCTTCCCGCCTTCCAGTGTGGGCTGAACACTGGGGTGGTGCTTCCACCTCTGGAACTCTCGAAATGGACTCAGGTAGGGATTCTGATAGTCTAGACCAACCTGGAAACATTTACATATAAACTGAACAATGACTAGCCTGTGTCTAATTAAATCAAGCTAAAATGTGAGCAACATTTCTTGGCAGTTATGCAATAATGGAAATTAAAATAATTATGAGATCTGTCAGGTGTGCTGGCTCATGCCTGAAATCTAGGCTCAGTAAGCCAAGGCAGGGCTGCTGCTCATAGTTCAGGGCAGCCTGGATTACAGTGTCTTCTCAAAAATCAAACCAAACCAAACCCAAATTAAAACATAAACTATGAACATATGAACATAAAAACCATAAAATATGAAATCTGTGAGGCAAAGAATAAACAAAGGGATAATTATTTATAACGAGCAAAAATTAAAAATTGAGAAGACATTACAAATCCTTGTGCTCTAGAAATAAACCCCCAAATTAGAAAAGAATCTATAGTTGTCTCTAATTATTTAACAGTATGTCATAGACAGGTCTGATCATGACACAAAACTATGATGCTGCTGCCGGCTACAAGGTATAGAAACTTGTGTCTAGTTTGCATTCTTTGTAACATTTAATATAATTTGCAAAAATGTTAGGGGCTATGAAAAAAAAAAAAAAAATTTTAAGCCGGGCATGGTGGTCATGCTTAGGTACCCAGGATTGAGAGGAACAGAGGCAGGCGTCTCTCTCTGAGATAAGACCAGCCCGGTCTACATAGTTGAGTTCCAGACAGCTGGGCTACAGGAGGAACAGATTCTTTCCAGTGGCAGCAGGGGAAACAGGCTGTCCAGCCAGCTGGGCCGACTCTGCCTCTGCCTCTGCCACTAATGTGTGCATGCGAAAAGCTGGTTTAACTTGTTCAGATTCCAGTTTTCACCCCAGAACAAAGAGGATATACGTGCTTCATACGATGGTTAGAAATGTGTGCCTGGGCCAGGCACACCTTTAATCCCAGCACTCAGGATGGCAGAGGCAGCAGATCTCTGTGAGTTTCAAAGCCAGCCTGGTTTTACATAGTGAGTTCCAGGACAGCTGGAGCTACAGAGAGACACCTGTCTCAAAAAAAAAAAAAGACCAAAAGGGAAAAAAAAAAAAAAGAAATGTGTGCCTGGAGTATAGTTGCTGCTATTCTAAAATCTATGTAAGTCTACAAATGTCTACAGAAGCCACTTTACATGGTCAGAAAATTTAAGTAAACTTTCACTGAAAAGTATTCTACTTCCTCTATTTTCCAAAATGCTGTTTCCAACACTGATCGTCCTATAACTCTAGTAAGATTTTCTCTAGTTAGGAAATAACTTACCACAAAACCAACAGCTACCAGAGGTTCACCTTCGTTTAAATGATAAAGGAAACTGCCTCCATAGGTATGCCTGTCCAGGGGCCAGCCAACAGTGTGATCCACTCGCCCAGGCTTCCATTTCTTCTCATCAATAACCCATAACTAGAAAGCAAAGGGTCTTACAGTGTTATTACACATGAAAAATTGTAATAAGGGCAGCACAAAATTATAATTACAAAGAAAATTATAATCAAATGAGCATTTAAATCTGGATAAAGAAATGGTCACTTAAGTGTTGACTACTTAAGCGATATTAGAACTTTCAAATACTAAAAATTATAATCTTCCTATGGGACTATAGAAAAAACCCTTTGAACACAGGCTTGGTGGCGTACGTCCTTTAATCCAGCACTATGTATGAGGCAGAGGAAGGCAGATCTCTGTGAGTTCAAAGGCCACCTGGTCTACAGAAGCGAGTTCCAGACCCTGTACTCAAAAAAAAAAAAAAAAAACCCAAAACAAGATAAAAACCCACTGAAAGATCTGAGAAGGAGAGAAATGTCCTCTGGTTACTGGCTAGTGAACTGCAAAAGCCATGGAGCTACCAGGTGTTGCACACGCCATTAATCCCAGCACTGGGAAAGCAGGAGGCCAGGCGATCTGCTGAGTTCAAGCAAGCCTGGTCCTACATAGTGAGTTCCAGGACAGCTATGGGGGGCTACAGAGGAGGACCCTAGTCTCAAAAAACAGAAAAGAATAAAAAAAAAAAAAAATCCATGGAGCTGCACAATTTAGATGTTACTTCTACTTTTATATATATATAAATTCATTTCTAAGACTGTTTTATGTGTTAAATAATTTTCATCAGAACATAAATTTAAAAAATCAAGATTGGAGCTGGCAAGATGGCTCAAGCAGGTAGAGGTGCTGGCATGCTAACAATTCCGAACCACTCATGGAAGGACAGGAGATGACTGGAGAAAACAATTCCTTCCACAGTTCTCTGACCTCCACATGAGAACTACTGCCTAGTTGATTTCTTTTTTTCCCCTCTCCCCCCCAAAAATAAATAACGCTGTAATTTCTGTAGAACTTAAAAAATGTTATGTGCAAGCTGCTGATTATGCAATTTAATACATAAATTCAGTTATATATAAAATTGATTTGAGATTTAACCAAACCATTTGTCTTATTTTATTATTTAACTATTTTATTCTTGCAGAGATTCTGGGACTGAACTCAGGGGGCTCATGACACATATGGTAAGCACTCTACTCATCCCTAGAACCACCGCCCCCCCAAACCCCAAACCCAACAGAAAATTACTATATATAATAATTTACATACTTTATTTATTTACTTAGACTGAGTATTTGCTATTATAGCTGAGGCTGGCCTAAACTTCCAATCTTCCTGCTCCTAGCCTCCCCAAGTACTGAGATTAAAGTGTGTACATCAGGCCTGGCTTAAATTCTTAAACTAACCTGGGATGTAGCTCAGTGGTAGAATGCTTATGTCTAGCTTATATAAGGCCCTCGGAGATTTAATACTCCTAACATTGCAAAACAAACAACAACCAAACAAAATGACATTAAAAGTGTACATGCTTTACATTGGGGAAAACAAGTTTAGAGAATAAGAAAAAATAAGCATTAAATTTTTTTCTTTGAGGGGGGGTCTTTCCGAGACAGGGTCTTCCCGTAACCTCCAGCTCCTGGGAATTCACTCTGATAGACCAGGCGGCCCTTGAACTCACAAAGATCTGCCTGCCGGTCTGCCATCCCGATTGCTAGGATAAAGGCGCTTGCCACCGACGCCTGGCTTAAAATTTTTATTGTTTTTATTTAATTTTATGTGCTAACTTATGTCACTATGTAAGTTACTCTGATTGTATGGCAATGCCTGCTGATGGTCAGAAGAGGGTTGGATGTTTTCGGAGTTCTCCATTGAAATGGAGTTTCAGACAGTTGAGCTGCCCATTTGGGCTTGCTGGATTCATAACCTGGGTCTTCTATAAGAACTAACCACAGTACTTTCTTAAACCACTGACCATCATCTCCAGGTCCACCTCCAATATAACTTAAACACATATAAAATGGTAGATTGTAGATACCAATCTGCAATGTCTTAGCTTATAGTTTCATAAATATTTTACATTGTGATTTTGAATAATTCTTTGTAGGATGTGATCATCCTACAAACAGCACATAGAATAACAATACAAGCCTGGGCAATGGGGTGGCACAGCCTTAATTACCACACCAGGAGGCAGAGGCAGGTGGATCTCTGTGAGTTCCAGCCAGGCCTGTCATAAAAGCAAAGTTCCAGGTCAGCTGGAAGGCTACTGGGCAGACCCTGCTCAAAGAAACAGCAGCAAACAAAAAAAAGGAATAAAACAAGCAGGTGGTATATTACTAGGAAAAAGATAATAACCAAGGTCCAAATATTTCCATGTTTAGACTCATTTATCAGGGCCAGATGTGGTGGCGCAGACGTGTAATCCCAGTGACTCAGGGGCAGAGATAGAGTGGACTATGAGCACAGGGTCAGTCCCAGTTTAACAATAGAGGTTTTCAGTTCCAGTCCAGAGGTCAACAGTAAGATCCTGATCCTCAAAACAAAGAAAAAGAACCAAAAAAAGAAAAGAAAAAATCAGCAAAGCTCATTTCAGTCAACATGTAGACATAATTTAGACAACAATGTAATTTGACTTGTAACCATTTTTCTAGCCGCTAGAAAATATTTTTTGTTTTAGCTGTGATTCACTTTTCAAGCTAATAAAAAATATAACTATAAAAATTAAATTCAATTTATAAAACCTACATGATGAATACAATATAAGGTTCATTATTCGGGAATTAAAATTATTTGAAACAAACCAGAAACCGACCTTCAGCCAAGCCGTAAGTCTGGGGGCTCGCACAGGCGGCCCTCAAGTCAAACTTCTTGTACAGCTGCTTGGCGAGTGTCCATGCAACCCTCTGCAAAAACTGTGACGCTTGGCATGTTAGTTTCTAGTCCCCCTCTCAAACGTCGTCCGAAAAGCAAAACATGAAAAATAAGGTGACAGTTTAAGATAAGCTGTAATGATGACATAGGTACAGAGGACCCAGTAGAAGTAGGTGACAAGGGAGGTGCTGTTCAAGTGGAGGGGAAACTTCAATACCTATGTATGTTTTTAGAAAAGCAAAACATTGGGCCGGCGTAGGTGGCCACGCCTTTAATTCCTAGCACTTGGGAGGCAGATGACAGGCGAATCTTGTGAGGTCAAGGCCAGGCCTGGATCTACAAGTGAGTTCCAGGACAGGCTGGGGCTAAGCAGGAGACCACTGTCTCAAAAAGACCAAAAAAAAAAAAAAGAAAAAGCAAAACATCAAAAGAAGAAGCCCCCCCCAAAGAAAACGGGGTGGTGGATGCATGCCTTTATCCAGGCAATGGGAGACAGAGAGGTGCGAATCTCTATGAGTTCAGGGCCAGCTGGTCTACAAAGTGAGTTCTGGGACTTATGCTAGTAGTTTGAGGCAGCAGAGACCTGCTCTAAAAAAAAAAACAAAAAAAAAAAAGGAAAAGGAAAGGCAAAACATACTCCTGTAAAAAAAAGTTCTCGCAGCCGGCCATGGTGGCGGCACGGCCTTTAATGCCTAGCACTTGGGAGGGCGAGGCAGGGTGGACTTTTGTGAGTTTCAAGGCCAGCCTAGTCTACACACAGTGAGTTCCAGGACACTGGGGCCTCGGAGAGACCTGGTCTCGAAAAGACCAAAAAAAAAAGTTCTCCAGATGAATACAAAATGAAAAGAGTCCTCCCATTCCCCAGTGTCCCTGCTAGTCCAAGCTTACCATCATAAGCGAAGAAACACACAAAACAAAACTTTCATTGTGAAATACAAATTTCTATGAATTAAGCACTATACAGAATCTATTTACAATCCTTTAAATACAAACAGATGGTACTAAACCTACTCCAACTATTTGCTTTATTTACTTTGTTCTCTATAGTTGAACACATTATTATGTAGCAAATGCTCTCTCCCACCATAAGATAGTTACACTAGCTTCCTGTGGTATACCCTTCTGAAATCCAGGAACTCTGCAGGCCAAGGTAGGACTTGTGAGTTATGTGATCAGCCTGGGCCCACACCGAGAGACCCTGTCTAAAAACCAAAGAGGCTTCAGAGGGGCTTTCTCTTCTATTTCCACTTATATCTAGTGCATGGCAAGAACGCTTTATAGTTACCAAAAAAGGAAAGGAAAAAGAAATAAATAAGGGAAAGCCTCTTAAGAAATTTATCTTTCCTAGTACTTGGGAGGGAGTCAGGTGGATCTTTGGGAGTTCAGGCCAGGCATGGTCCTACAGAGTGAGTTCCAGACAGCTGGGCGCTAACAGAGAGACCCTGTCTGGGAAAAGACCCCCCCCAAAAAAGAAATTGAGCTGCTTTCTTTTTTCTATTTTTCTTTCAGATGTCTTTTTTGAGACAGGGTTTCTCCCTTGTAGCCCAGCTGGCCATGAGAACTTGTTTATATGTCTCAGGGCTGAGCCATTGAACTCACAGAGACGTTCTGGTCTTGCCTATTTGGCCCCCAAGTGACTGGGTAAGAATTTGTGTGATCTTTGTTGTGACAGTTACTTTTTATGCCATTTTATAATTTATAATAAAATGAAATTTTAATATATAAACTATAGATTAAACAATAATTACATGAAAAAACTAATATTTTTTTTTATCATTATGAGCTACTGGTTGTCTGTAAAGCCCTGGGTCTTATTGTCAGAAAGCACTTAAAACATCTTACAGCAGGGCATTTTGAGGCTCAAGACCAGATGATTGTCATGTAGAGTTAAACTACTGGGAGGAGTCCTGAAAGAGGTCTGCTGGGCTGTGGGCCTGGTGTGGCCCTGTGGGCCTGTGGGCCTGGGCTGTGGCCTGTGGGCCTGTGGCGCCTTGTGGGCTGTGCTGTGGGCCTTGCTTTCTGAGCACGATGGTTGGTGAGGAAACCAGGAGACTGGTAATAGACTAGATTTCACAACTTTGGCCAAGAATGGGCAGGAAAGAGGCTAGATGTCAATAAGCAACCTTTCCCCAGGACCCATTACATACCTGGCATTGTGCCAGGCACGGGAGTGACTTTACCTTCCGTGATTTCTGTCCTCATAAAACTTAGAATCTTTGGCAGAGTAGGTAATAAATACAAAAATAGATTGGGGGCTGGAGAAATGGTCAGTGGTTAAGAGTGCTGACTACTCCTTGCAGAGACTGGGTTCTATTTTCCTAACATTCACATGGTGGCTAAAAACCATCTTTATTTTTTATTATTTTATTTTATATTTTTTTTTTGTCTTTTTCGAGACGGGGTCCTCTGTGCCCCAGCTTGTCTGGAACTCACCTTGTAGACCAGGCTGGCCTTCAACTCACAAGAATCCGCCGTCTGCTGCCTCACAAGTGCTAGGATTAAAGGCTGCGCCACCACACCCGGCTAAAAACCATCTTTAAACTGGGCCTTGGTGGTGCAACACCTTTAATCCTTAGACACTGGAAGGCAGGAGGCGTAGGATCTCTGTGAGTTTACAGGCCAGCTCTGGTCTACAGAGTGATTTCCAGGCCAGCTGGAGTATAAGGGAGACCCTGCTCAAAAAGACCAAAAAAAAAAAAAAAAAAAAAGATTAAGAATCTTAATCTGTATTCTTATCATAGGAAGGAACTCATATAGTAAAGACTTCTATTTTTTTTCTTTTCATCTTCAATCAGTATAGTATTTAAAAAAAATATTAATCTAACGGGGCTTGGAGAGACAGCCTAGCGTTAAGAGCACACAACTGCTCTTGCAGAAGACCTGGGTTCGAATCCCCAGCACCCACATGGCGGACCGAGAACCAGTCGAAGCTGCCAATTCCAGAACTCCAGTTCCAGGGGACCTGACGCCCGCTTCTGACCTCCCCGGCATTGCGCGGCACGGGTGCACAGACTTGCAGCAGACAGTACATTCATATACAATACAGAAATAAATAATCTNTTGTGCACCCATGTCGTGCAATGCCATGGAGGTCAGAAGAAGGCATCGGATTCCCCTGGAACTGGAGTTAAAGACGGCCCTCAGCCGCCATGTGGGTGCTGGGGATCAAACCCGGGTCCTATGCAAGAGCAGTCAGCACTCTCAATCGCTAGGCCATCTCTCCAGCCCCAGAGCAATACATTCTTTTTTTTTTTTTTTTTAAGTTTTTTTTTTTATTTTATTTATTTTTGTATGTGTATGAGTGTACTGTCTGCATGTAGGTTTGTGCACCCGTGTTGTGCAATGCCGTGGAGGTCAGAAGAGGGTCTTGGATTCCCCTGGAACTGGAGTTCTCCTGGAATTGGAGTTACAGACGGTTCTTAGCCGCCATGTGGGTGCTGGGGATCGAACCCGGGTCCTCTGCAAGAGCAGTCGGTGCTCTTAACCACTAGGCTATCTCTCCAGCCCTAGCAATACATTCTTAAAACCCAAATGATGGGGTCTGGAGCAATGGCTCAGTGGTTAAGAGTACTGGTTGTTTCGTGTAGGACCTGAGTTTGGTTCCCAGAACCCACATTTTAGCTACAACTGTCCACAACTACAATCTCAGGGGATCCAATATCCTCTTCTGGCCTCTGAATATTGCACACATGTACACCTGCATACATGTGGACAAAATACTCATACGCATAAAATTAAAAAAAATCACGGTATAATATAATTGCTGTTTGTACATAGTCTTATATACACTAAGTACTTTGTTGGAGTCCTTAAATTTCTTCCTATGAAGTAATTTTTTGTTCTTAATTCAACTGGTGATATTGTATTACTATATTTTCAATTCTGAATTTACATTATAAAAATGCAGAATAAGAAGCTAGAGGCAGGGCTGGAGAGGTGGCTCAGAGCTTAAAAGCTCTCTTGCAAAGGACCTGAGATTAATTCCCAGCACGTGAATGGTGGCTAACAACCAGTTCCCGGGGATTCCAACATCCTCTTCTGACCTCTGCAGCCACTGCACCACACGGGTGCACTAACACATGCAGGCACTATATTCATGCACATAAAATGAAATAATTAAGAAGAAGCTAGAGGCTACCTGCAAGCCGCCTTCATTGAGGGCTCTGGCTCCGTAGGCTATCCGCTTCCCGCCTTCCAGTGTGGGCTGAACACTGGGGTGGTGCTTCCACCTCTGGAACTCTCGAAATGGACTCAGGTAGGGATTCTGATAGTCTAGACCAACCTGGAAACATTTACATATAAACTGAACAATGACTAGCCTGTGTCTAATTAAATCAAGCTAAAATGTGAGCAACATTTCTTGGCAGTTATGCAATAATGGAAATTAAAATAATTATGAGATCTGTCAGGTGTGCTGGCTCATGCCTGAAATCTAGGCTCAGTAAGCCAAGGCAGGGCTGCTGCTCATAGTTCAGGGCAGCCTGGATTACAGTGTCTTCAAAAATCAAACCAAACCAAACCCAAAATTAAAACATAAACTATGAACTATGAACATAAAACCATAAACTATGAAATCTGTGAGGCAAAGAATAAACAAAGGGATAATTATTTATAACGAGCAAAAATTAAAAAAATTGAGAAGACATTACAAATCCTTGTGCTCTAGAAATAAACCCCCAAATTAGAAAAGAATCTATAGTTGTCTCTAATTATTTAACAGTATGTCATAGACAGGTCTGATCATGACACAAAACTATGATGCTGCTGCCGGCTACAAGGTATAGAAACTTGTGTCTAGTTTGCATTCTTTGTAACATTTAATATAATTTGCAAAAATGTTAGGGGCTATGAAAAAAAAAAACTGCCTGTGAGTTTTAAAAGTTATGGGTTAAAGCCGGGCATGGTGGTGCATGCCTTTAGTCCCCAGGACTTGAGAGACAGAGGCAGGCGTCTCTCTCTGAGATAAGACCAGCCCGGTCTACATAGTTGAGTTCCAGGACAGCTGGGGCTACAGGGAGACAGATTTCATTTCCAGTGGCAGCAGGGGAAACAGGCTGTCCAGCCAGCTGGGCCGACTCTGCCTCTGCCTCTGCCACTTAATGTGTGCATGCGAAAAGCTGGTTTAACTTGTTCAGATTCCAGTTTTCACCCCAGAACAAAGAGGATATACGTGCTTCATACGATGGTTAGAAATGTGTGCCTGGGCCAGGCACACCTTTAATCCCAGCACTCAGGATGCAGAGGCAGGCAGATCTCTGTGAGTTCAAAGCCAGCCTGGTTTACATAGTGAGTTCCAGGACAGCTGTAAAAAAAAAAAAAAAACCCAAAACAAAAAAACCCGACTGAAAGGAGAGAAATGTCTCTGGTACTGGCTAGTGAATGCAAAAATCCATGGAGCTACCAGGTGTGGTGCACGCCTTTAATCCCAGCACTTGGGAAGCAGAGGCAGGCGGATCTCTGAGTTCAAGGCAAGCCTGGTCTACATAGTGAGTTCCAGGACAGCTGGGGCTACAGGGAGACCCTATCTCAAAAAGACCAAAAAGAATAATAAAAAAAAAAAAATCCATGGAGCTGCACAATTTAGATGTTACTCTATTTTATATATATAAAATTCTTTCTAAGACTGTTTTATGTGTTAAATAATTTTCATCAGAAATATAATTTAAAAATCAGATGTTGGAGGCTGACAAGATGGCTCAGCAGGTAGAGGTGCTGGCTGTACAATTCCCGGAACCCCCTCTATGGAAGGACAGGATGACTGGAGAAAACAATTCCTTCACACAGTCCTCTGACCTCCACATGTATGCTATGGCATGTGTTCCCCTCTTCCCCAAAATAAATAAGTGTTAATTCTGTAGAACTTAAAAAATGTTATGTGCAAGCTCTGATTTGCAATTTAACAAATTCAGTTATATATAAAATTTGAATTTGAGATTTAACCAAACATTTGTTTATTTTAGTTATTTAACTTATTTTATTCTTGCAGTGCTGGGGACTGAACTCAGGGGCTCATACACATTAGGTAAGCACTCTACTACATCCCTAGAACCACCCCCCCACCAAACCCAAACCCAAACAGAATACTATATATATAATTTACATACTTTTTTATTTACTTAGACTGAGTTTTGCTATATAGCTGAGGCTGGCCCTAAACTTCCAATCTTCCTGCTTCAGCCTCCCAAGTACTGAGATTATAGATGTGTACCATCAGGCCTGGCTTAAAATTCTTAAACTACCTGGGGATGTAGCTCAGTGGTAGAATGCTTGTCTAGCTTATATAAGGCCCTGGATTTAATCCCTAACATTGCAAAACAAACAACAAACAAACAAAATGACTTAAAAGGAGTACATGCTTTACATTGGGGAAAACAAGTTTAGAGAATAAAGAAAATATACATTAAACTTTTTTTTGGGGGGGGTCTTTCCGAGACAGGGTCTTCCTGTAGCCCCAGCTAGCCTGGAATTCACTCTGTAGACCAGGCTGGCCTTGAACTCACAAAGATCTGCCTGCCTCTGCCTCCCGAATGCTAGGATTAAAGGCGCTTGCCACCACGCCTGGCTAAAATTTTTTTATGTGTTTAAGTGTATTGCCTGCATATGTGTAAGTGTACCTGTGTCCAATGCAATGCCTGCGGAGGTCAGAAGAGGGTGTTGGATGTTGGATCTCCTAGAATTGGAGTTTCAGACAGTTAGCTGCCATTTGGGTGCTGGGATTTAAACCTGGGTCTTCTATAAGAATAACCAGTGCTCTTAACCACTGATCCATCTCTCCAGGTCCACCTCCCAAATATACACTTAAACACATTAAAATGTAGATTTGTAGATCAATATGCAATGTCTTAGTATAGTTCATAAATATTTTTACATTGTGATTTTGAATAATTCTTTGTAGGATGTGATCATCCTACAAACAGCACATAGAATAACATACAAGAGCTGGGCATGGTGGCACATGCCTTTAATTCCATCACTCAGGAGGCAGAGGCAGGTGGATCTCTGTGAGTTCCAGGCCAGCCTGGTCTACATAGCAAGTTCCAGGTCAGCTGTGGCTACTGGGAGACCCTGTCTCAAAGAACAGCAGCAACAACAAAAGAATAACATAACAAGGGCAAGGTGGTATTACTAGGAAAAAATAATAATCCAAGTCCAAATATTTCCATGTTTAAGACTCATTTCAGGGCCAGATGTGGTGGCGCAGACGTGTAATCCCAGTACTCAGGAGGCAGAGATAGGTGGACTCTTGAGCACAGGTCAGTCCAGTTTACATAGAGTTTCAGTTCAGTCAGAGGTACACAGTAAGATCCTGTCTCAAAACAAAGAAACAAAAGAAACCAAAAAAGAAAAAAGAAAAAAAATCACCAAAAGCTCATTTCAGTCAACATGTAGACATAATTTAGACAATAATGTAATTTGACTTGTAACATTTTCTAGCCGCTTAGAAAATATTTTTGTTTTAGCTGTGATTCACTTTTCAAGCTAATAAAAAATATAACTATAAAATTAAATCAATTATAAACTACATGATAATACAAATTAAGTTTCATTATTCGAAATTAAAATTTTAGAAACAAACCAGAATACCTCCTTCAGACCAATCCCGTAAGTCTGGGGCTCACAGGCGGCCCTCAAGTCAAACTTCTTGTACAGCTGCTTGGCGAGGTGTCCATGGCAACCCTCTGCAAAAACTGTGACCTTGGCATGTAGTTCTAGTCCCCTCTCAAACGTCGTCTGAAAAGCAAAACATGGAAAAATAAGGTGACAGTTTAAGATAAGCTGAATGATGACATAGGTACAGAGGACCCAGTAGAAGTAGGTGACAAGGGAGGTGCTGTTCAAGTGGAGGGGAAACTTCAATACCTTATGTATGTTTTAGAAAAGCAAAACATTGGGCCGGGCGTGGTGGCGCGCGCCTTTAATCCTAGCACTTGGGAGGCAGAGGCAGGCGGATCTTTGTGAGTTCAAGGCCAGCCTGGTCTACAGAGTGAGTTCCAGGACAGCTGGGGCTACAGGGAGACCCTGTCTCAAAAAGACCAAAAAA
>VZQC01001685.1:333812-358077 GCA_009823505.1 Rhizomys pruinosus
AAAAAAAAAAAAAAAAAAAAGGAAAAGGAAAAGCAAAACATACTCCTGTAAAAAAAAGTTCTCCAGCCGGGCATGGTGGCGCACGCCTTTAATCCTAGCACTTGGGAGGCAGAGGCAGGTGGATCTTTGTGAGTTCAAGGCCAGCCTAGTCTACACACAGTGAGTTCCAGGACAGCTGGGGCTACGGAGAGACCCTGTCTCGAAAAGACCAAAAAAAAAAGTTCTCCAGATGAATACAAAATGAAAAGAGTCCTCCCATTCCCCAGTGTCCCTGCTAGTCCAAGCTTACCATCCAAAGGAGAAACACACAAAACAATAACTTTCTTGTGAAATACAAATTTCTATGAATTAAGCACTATACAGAATCTATTTACAATCCTTTAAATACAAACAGATGGTACTAAACCTACTCCAACTATTTGCTTTATTTAACTTTTTCTCTATAGTTGAACACATTATTATGTAGCAAATGCTCTCTCCCACCATAAGATAGTTACACTAGCTTCCTGTGGTATACCCTTCTGAAATCCAGGAACTCTGCAGGCCAAGGTAGGACTGTGAGTTTGTGATCAGCCTGGGCCACACAGAGAGACCCTGTCTTAAAACCAAAAAGGGGCTTCAAGAGGGGCTTTCTCTTCTATTTCCACTTATATCTAGTGCATGGCAAGAACTCTTTATGTTACCAAAAAAGGAAAAGGAAAAAGAAAACAATAAGGAAAGCCTCTTAAGAAATTTATCTTTCCTAGTACTTGGGAGGCAGAGTCAGGTGGATCTTTGTGAGTTCAAGGCCAGCATGGTCTACAGAGTGAGTTCCAGGACAGCTGGGGCTACAGAGAGACCCTGTCTGGAAAAGACCCCCCCCAAAAAAGAAATTGATCTTTCTTTTTCTTTTTTCTTTGGTATTTTTGAGACAGGGTCTCCCTGTAGCCCCAGCTGGCCTGGAACTTGCTTTATAGATCAGGCTGGCCTTGAACTCACAGAGATCTGTCTGCCTTTGCCTCCCAAGTGCTGGGTAGAATTTGTGTGATCTTTGTTGTGACAGTTACTTTTTTATGCCATTTATAAATTTTATAATAAAATAAATTTATAACTAAACTCATAGAAAACAATAATTACATGAAAAAACTAATATTTTTTTTTATCATTATGAGCTACTGGTTGTCTGTAAAGCCCTGGGTCTTATTGTCAGAAAGCACTTAAAACATCTTACAGCAGGGCATTTTGAGGCTCAAGACCAGATGATTGTCATGTAGAGTTAAACTACTGGGAGGAGTCCTGAAAGAGGCTCTGCTGTGGGCCTGTGGGCCTGTGGGCCTGTGGGCCTGTGGGCCTGTGGGCCTGTGGGCCTTGCTTTCTGAGCACGAGGTGGTGAGAAACCAGGAGACTGGAATAGACTAGATTTCAAACTTTGGCCAAGAATGGCAGGAAAGAGGCTAGATGTCAATAAGCAACCTTTCCCCAGGACCCATTACATACCTGGCATTGTGCCAGGCACGGGAGTGACTTTACCTTCCGTGATTTCTGTCCTCATAAAACTTAGAATCTTTGGCAGAGTAGGTGTGCTGGATAACTTTAGTGTCAACTTGACAGACCTGGGTTGAGGGAGCCTCAATTGGGGAATTTGCTCCATTGGATTGGCCTGTGGCCACATCTGTGGTGTATTGTCTTGATTGTTGAGCAGTGACAGTATAAGAAGGCAGGCTGGGCATGAGCCAGAGAGCAAGCCAGGAGCAAGCCAGTGGACAGCATTCCTCCATGGCCTGTGCTTCAGCTCCTGCCTNCTCTTAACCACTAGCTATCTCCAGCCCCGATTGATTGTTCATTCTTAAGCACATACTTATAAAAGCCATACCTTATGTTGCACCTTCCTTTTGAGTATCGTCCTCGATCGTTATGGGCAATTCCTTTACACTACCTTCTATTGAAATAAGACCTAAATCAAAAACAATTTAGTCATCTCAGGATTTCTACATTTGACATGTTTTCATAGACTATTAAAACATGATTTGAAATGTGTGTCAGGATGAGACTCTATTTGGCTCAAGCACCATGGGGTCCGCACCCACTGTCCATACAGCTTCTTGGACAGAATAGGCCTCCTGCTACCAATGAATCCACACCCTAAGCTTCCCTTTATGTACTGGCAAATATAGATGAATCTACCACCGCAAGTCGAGGGTACCTTACCCAATCACACCACCTGGGAGTTCGTTCCCCCCCGCTCCCACAGGCCATGTCTCGGTTAGCTAGCCCTCGGGCTCTCCTGCAACCCCCCCCCCCCCCGATTTTCCATCCTGGAGCAGGATAGTTTTAGTATAAAAGACACTGACTGAGTCATTTCCCCCTGTGAAATTTCTCCCATTATTGGGCTCAACTTTCTTTTTTTTTTAAATTTTTTTATTAATTTTTATTTATTTCTGTATGTGTACGAATGTACTGTCTGCATGCAAGTCTGTGCACCCGTGTCGTGCAATGCCGCAGAGGTCAGAAGTGGGTGTCGGATTCCCCTGGAACTGGAGTTCTCCTGGAATTGGAGTTGCAGATGGTTCTCAGCCGCCATGTGGGTGCTGGGGATTGAACCCGGGTCCTCTGCAAGAGCAGTCGGCGCTCTTAACCGCTAGGCCATCTCTCCAGCCCCGGCCTCAACTTTCTACGGGCGGAACCTTCTCCCTCCCACTTTCTGCTGCCTCAGGATGCTCAGAGCTGGTCTGTGCTGGGAAAAACTACAGGAGGAAGAACATCTTAAGGCAACAATGGTGAATGCAGTTTACTTTTGAAGCAGTTAGGAGAGGGGGGAGGTTAAAGTTAATTCCAAGGAGGAGATGCTGCACACTTCTGAAACCCTTCTCCTCCCACTGGAGGAAAATGCAGTTTTCCCCTCTTCAGAGGGGGTCTCCCTATAGCCACAGCTGGCCTGGAACTTGCTATGTAGACCAGGCTGGCCTCCATCTCACAAAGATCTGCCTGCCTATGCCACCACACCGGGCATGACTCACATGATTTTGTAAGAAGGTGAGAGTGGCTAACAATACAGGAGTTGAGAACACTGGTTTAGTCTAAACAGACAAAACCAGGCAAACAGATCTTTAACCTATTCAGTAAAGAACTGAAGAAAAGGCAGGGATGGTGGCACATGCCTTTAATCCCAGTACTGGTGAGGCAGAGGCAGGTGGATCTATGTGAGATCAAGGCCAGCCTGGTCTACAAAGCAAGTTCCAGGCCAGCTGGGGCTATAGAGAAACCCTGTCTCAAAAAAACACAAAGTAGGGGGCTGGAGAGATGGCTCTGTGGTTAAGAGCCTACTAGTCTTGCAGAAGATCCAGGTTCCGTGCCTAGCACTCACATCAGGTACTCACACTTGTCTATAACTGTAGTTCCTTGCGTGCACCTGGTGTTGCACGTAAACTCACAGTAGAAACACATTCACATAAATAAAAATAATACATCTTTAAAATAGGGCTGGGCATGGTGGTGCATGTCTTTAACCCCAGCACTTGGAAGGCAGAGCTCTGTGAGCTCAAGGCCAGCCTGGTCTACAAAGTGAGTTCCAGGACAGCTGGGGCTACAGGGAGACCCTGTAAAAAAAAAAAAAAAAAAAAAAAAAAAAGATTAAGATATTAATCTGTATTCTTATCATAGGAAAGGAACTTCATATAGGTAAGACTTCTATTTTTTTTCTTTTCATCTTCAATCAGTATAGTATTACTTAAAAAAAATATTAATCTACGGGGCTGGAGAGATGGCCTAGCCGTTAAGAGCACCAACTGCTCTTGCAGAGGACCTGGGTTCGATCCCCAGCACCCACATGGCGGCCGAGAACCGTCTGAAACTCCAATTCCAGAACTCCAGTTCCAGGGGGACCTGACGCCCGCTTCTGACCTCCGCGGCATTGCGCGGCACGGGTGCACAGACTTGCATGCAGACAGTACATTCATACACATACAGAAATAAATAAAATTAATTAAAAAAAATTAAAAAAAATATTAATCTTATTTTCTTTCTTTGAAGCAGGGTCTCATCTGTAGCCCAGGCTGGCTTGGAACTATGTAGCTTAGGTTGGCCATGAACTCATAATAGTCCTTCTGCCTGAGGTTCCTAAGAGTTAGGATTATAAGCACATGATACAATGTTTGACTCTTGAATATTTGTTTAAATGTAAGTTTAATTACTAATCTAATTAGCTATTATTAACAGGTTGAGTAAGAAAGTGTGGAGGCACACACCTTTAGTCCCAGCACTCTGGAGGCAGAGGCAGGCAGATCTCTGTGAGATGGAGGGCAGCCTGGTCTACATAGGAAGTCCCAGGACAGCTGGTGCTACAAGCAGACCTTCTCAGTCAATCAATCGGCTGAGTAATTTCTCAGATTTTTTTGTATATGCACTTTTTTTTTTTTTTGTCTTTTTGAGACAGGTCTCCCTGTAGGACCAGCCTGTCCCTGGGAACTCACTCTGTAGACAGCTGGCCTTGAACTCACAAGATCCGCTGCCGCTGCCTCCCAAGTGTGCTATGATGTAAGGCGTGCGCCACCACGCCCGGCTGTATTATGCACTCTTACATATTGCTAGCAATACCTAATACTTATCTCTGTTTTACCTTGAATTTGATGGCTATTTTTGAAAGAGAGGAAGACAATCAGTTGTACATCTTCCAAAAGATTTCTACTGATAATGTAAATGATGATTTTTAGTTATTTTAAAATTTTATGTTTATGAATGTTTTGCTTGGATATATCAAAGTATATCCATGTGTGCAATGGTCAGAAGAGGGCATTGGATCTCCTGGAACTGGAGTCAAAGATGGTTGTTAGCCACCATGTAGGTGCTGGGAATAGAAGCCAAGTCCTCTGCAAAGAGCAGCAGGGCTCTTTACCACTGAGCCATTGCTCTAGCCCTCACTTCCTACAGAAAGTAAGTAGTTGAGGCTGGCCTTGAACTTCAGCCTCAGCTTGCCAAGTGCTATCATTACAATATGTGTGCCACCACACTCTGCTGGCTCTTTCTGATTTGTTTTTTTTTTTTTTATTTTTATTAAATTTTGTTTTATTTTTAAGTTTTTTTTATTGTCATTATTTATTTTTTTTGTATGTGTATGAATGTACTGTCTGCATGTAGGTTTGTGCACCCGGGTCGTGGCAATGCCGCGGAGGTCAGAAGAGGGTCTCGGATTCCCTGGAACTGGAGTTTCCTGGAATTTGGAGTTAAGACGGTTCTGCAGCCATGTGGGTGGGGGAGATCGAACCCGGGTCCTCTGTAAATAGTCCGAGTGCGCTTAACCCTAGGCTATNGGGCGCACAAACTTGCATGCAGACAGTACATTCATACACATACAGAAATAAATAAAATTAAAAAAATAAAAAATAAAAAAAAATAAAAAAAAAATTAAAAAAAATTAAAAACAAAACACAAAGTAAAACAAAACTTTAAAAAATAGGTACAAGAGATCATGAGCACATATATGCAAAAGGAGAAAACTGTACACTCTATAGACCACCCAGCCATGCCTTTGATGGTGTCCTGTCAAGAATATTTAATAAGCAGTGCAGAATTCTACATTGGGGTCCAAAAAGGCAAACAAACATGGATGGGCTGGGAAACAGATTTAGTGACAAGTACAATGTAGGGGTCTATGTATTTTATTTGGCTTTATTTGATTTACAAAAAATTTAAAATTTTTCCTATGCCAAACAGAAAAGAATCTCTACCACTCACTCTTCAATATTTCTAGCCAAATTATTACTATTTTGAAACAGGATCTCACTATATATGCTTGTTTGGCCTGGAACTCAGGGATATATGCCTGCCTCTGTCTCCTGAGTGCTACAATTAAAGGTGTGTGACACCAAGTCCAGCCCTTTATAGGACTTCTAAAGTGCTAAATAAACCTCAAGCCAGGCTCTGTACCCTAGGAATGTCTCTTGGTCTCTGAGGCCAACACTTTGAAGTGTGGCCGTCAAGGGGGATGCTGTCTGTCTTCCTGTCTCTGTGGGAGTTTGGGCTAGTTGCTTGACTCCCAGTTGTAATTTTCTCCTTATCAAGAACACCATAACTTTTATTATGCCTTTGGGAAATGACAACTTTATGTGATAGATGCTATCTGGCTGGTTATATATAAGGATATTTCTTTTTTTTTTTGGCCTGTGGCAGTTGCCTTGGTTTATGCTCATTCAAAATTAAATTGATTTCAATCATTTTTTTTACAACTTATGGAGAAGATTCTTCTGGAATGTCAGATCTTATTTATAGGGATCAATAATTTGAAATGGTTGCCCAAAAGGCTATTATTTTTCATGGAACTAACAGAAGAATATTCAGTGAATAACTACACCAGACCTGAAGTATTCTACAGCATGACAACTGATAGAAATGAGAGTATTTAGCCTAGGAAAAAAACTCCTGAGGATGATGGAGAAGGAGATGGTAGAAGAGAACAGAGCATAGGTGCTCTACAAAACATCAGGGGACATCATTTCCATTCAGTCTAATGCAAAGATGATCAGGAGTCCATATTGAATTTTTTTTTTTTTTTGGTCTTTTCTAGACAGGGTCTTCCTGTAGCTCTGGCTGTCCTAGAACTCACTCTGTGGACCAGGCTGGCCTTGAACTCACAAAGATCCGCTTGCCTCTGCCTCCCAAGTGCTAAATTAAAGGTGTGTGCCACCACGCCCGGCTCATACTGAGTTTTTATCCTCATGTTCAATCACCAGATGGGAGACAATACAGGGACTTCAATTCCTTTTTGGATTAGAATTTTTTAATATTACTAATCTTGCAATTCTTGAATCTTCAGATTTTTCAAAGGATTTACCTCTGTTAAATTCTTGGTTTACTTTCAAAAGAAAAAAAAGGTTTCTTCCTACAAATAATAAAAAACGAAAGTATACTGACCTCAGCAGCAGCATATCCAGGATAAACTTCAACACCAAGGGCCTCTGCCTGCTCTCCCATCCAGCTCACTAAATGTCCCAGGCGCACAATGTAATTGCCATGGTTGTTCATTGGAAGACCTAGAAATATTGATGTACTTTTAAACCTGATGCTTTATTGCTAGGTTACTGCCATAACATACTTAAAAATTTACCAGCTTAGGGGCTGGAGAGATGGCCTAGCAGTTAAGAGCTCCGACTGCTCTTGCAGAGAACCCAGGTTCAACTCCAGCACCCACATGGCGGCTGAGAACTGTCTTTAACTCCAGTTCCGGGGGAATCCGACACCCTCTTCTGACCTCCGTGGCATTGCAAGACACTGGTGCACAAACCTACATGCAGACAGTACACTCATACACATAAGAATAAATAAATAAATAAAATTTGAAAATATTTTTTAAAATTTACCAGCTTGTACTGCCATACATACATATATATACATATATATACATATATGTATATATGTGCATATATGTAGATTTATATATACATATATAAAATCATATACACACACACACACACACACACACATATATATATATATATATATATATATATGTGTGTGTGTATATATATATAAAATCTTGGTAGTCATAATTGCCACCCATTAAAAAACAATTTTTGTTGAAAGTTCTAGTTTTGTTTTTTAAATTATTTTATGAGTGTTTTGCCTGCATGTATGTAACTGCATCCATGCTATACAATGCCCAAAGAGGTCAGAAGACGGTGTCAGATCTACTGGAACTGGAGTTATCGATGGTTGTGAGCCACCATTTACTTGGGAGCTGGGAATTGACCCCATGTCCTCTGCAAAAGCACCCAGTGCTCTTAACTGCTGAGCTGTCTCTGTAGGTTAGAGTTCTAATTTGTTAAAATAACATAGGTGTTGGAGCTGGAGAGATGGCCTGGCGGTTAAGAGCGCTGACTGCTCTTACAGAGGACCCAGGTTTGATCTCCAGCACCCACATGGCGGCTGAGAACTGTCTAAAACTCCAGTTCCAGGAGAACTCCAGTTCCAGGAGAATCCGACACCCTCTTCTGACCTCCACGGCATTGCACGACACAGGTGCACAAACCTACATGCAGACAGTACATTCATACACATACAGAAATAAAAAAAAATAACATAGGTGTTAAAATACTGAAACAAAAATTTCTGGTAGGCTTATAAGGCTCTCTCTTCTTGATTAGAAGACAAAAGAACTGGGTTCTAGTACTGCTTCCCCAACAGCTAGTTATCCATGGGTAAATCCTTCAAATTCCCAGACCTTGTTTTTCTTTTGTGCAAAGGAGGGCAGCTTCTCTCAGCTGGGGAAGTCCATGGTTTTCATAAATGTGTCATACTTTACCTGGCAGAATTGGCACCGGAATTCTGTATTTTTCTGTTAAAATTGCAAATCTGTCTTCTGTTACAGGAGTGTTAAGTGGAGCCTAGGTACAAATGAAAAAGAAACATTTTCAGTTAATATTTCTAAGGGCAAATGTAAATTTTAAAATCCTTTTAAACATTCAGGGGATAAGAGAATGAATGGGAAGTCCTCTTCACTTTCAGCCTTTCTCTGGAAAGCTTCTAACTAAATCCTTTCTGTGTCTGTTTGAAAATGATGGAAATCTTGCTAGTTTTGTCCTAGGGACCTCTTTCCTGAAGGCCTGTGGAGACATGTTTGAACTGTGCACATCATGTTTGCCTGTCTCTCTGGGAGTTCAGCCTAGGTCCTTAGCTACATGTTGAAATTTTCTTCTTGCTGAAAAAAAAAAAAAAAGGAAAGTTCATTTTCCTTTGGGTAAAGACAACTAAGGTGTATGTAATGGATCACCTACTGTATGTGTGAAAGGGTGCTAAAAGGCTCTGAAGTAAAAAAGCTTTCCAAAGAACTGATTCTATGCCAGTTCAGTGATACTGCTTTTTTTTTTTTTTTTAAATATGGAACGCTTCACGAATTTGCGTGTCATCCTTGTGCAGGGGCCATGCTAATCTTCTCTGTATCCTTCCAATTTTAGTATATGTGTTGCCGAAGCGAGCACGAAACTGATTTCTAATATACTAAAAAGAGAATTTTAATTCTTTCACGTGGTTTTGTTTTTAAAAGTGTAGTTGTGGAAAAAAGAGTGTAAGTGAAAGTTTTAGAATTGAAATTATTCCACAAAAAAAGAGTACAGGTAATATATGTTTTTGATCTTTATCAAGAGTATTCACAAATACTCCAAACTCTGGATGGAGGTAGTGTAGCCTTAACTTGTTACAGAGAAAAAAAATGAGTCCAAGATTTTAATTGAATTCATACAAATTTTGAGAGGGCAGAATTCAGTACTGGGTCCTCATTGTATTCATACCTGCAGCTTTTCTGCTGATACTAGAGGAGGTCTTAGAAATGTATTCCTTTTAGAAAATTATACTCATGGGGGCCGGAGAGATGGGTCAGCGGTTAAGAGCAACAACTGCTCTTGCAGAGGACACGGGTTCGATTCCCAGCACCCACATGGCGGCTAAGAACCGTCTTTAAGACTGGCATGGTGGTGCATGATTTTAATCCTAGCACTCGGAGGCAGAGGCAGTCAGATCTCTGTGAGTTCAGGGTCAGCCTGGTCTACAGAGTGAGTATAAAAAATTATACTCTTGGGGCTGGAGAGATAGCCTAGTGGTTGAGAGCACCGACGCTCTTGCAGAGGACCCGGGTTCGATCCCCAGCACCCACATGGCGGCTAAGAACCGTCTGTAACTCCAATTCCAGGAGAACTCCAGTTCCAGGGGAATCCGAGACCCTCTTCTGACCTCCGCGGCATTACACGACACGGGTGCACAGACCTGCATGCGGACAGTACATTCATACACATACAAAAATAAATAAATAAATAAATAAATAATAAAAAAAAATGAAAAAAAAAATTATACTCTTGGCTGGGTGTGGGGCACACACCTTCAATCCCGCACTTGGGCGCAGCGGCATGAGGCTCCACCGTGAGTTCACGGCTAGCCTTGGTCTATCTATATAGTTGAGCTCAGGCCAGCTGGGACTAAAAGGAGGACCCTGCCTCGAAAAAAAGAACCCAAAAATAACAGACAATTATAGCTCTTTTTGATTATTAGGGCTGGGTTAAGATATACTGGACCACTGTCCAGAAATTTACATAAAAGCTTAGTAGAATGGCATAACACCTAAGGAACAAATTAAAGAATAAAAAGTGTTGTATTTTGTTAGGTAAACAGCGATGGGTCTTCGGTCACTAAGTATATAGCAAAAAGAGTATTTCGTGTAAGCTCATGGGCTTTTCTGCAGGTCTGGTACACAAACAGAACATGTAGAAGGTATGATGTAAAGACAACTTAGTGCCTTAAATGTCTGTTCTGTTCATATTTCGCTTTAAAACCAATAATCTTCTGTGTAGCCGGCGTGGAACCGGTAAGTGAATTTTACTACAATCCAACAGATTGTTCATGAGGCTCCTCCTCAGTGCAGAGATTATAAGATTATAGGACTATTCAACTGTGCCCAATTTTTCTTGTTCTTGTTCATGTGTTTGTGTGTATAAAAATGTGGTACTGGGGACTTGAACACAGGGCCTTGTATATGTTGGGCAAGCACACACCACTGAACTACATCCTTAGCCACTTGTTGCCTTCTGAGTTCTTAAAACAAACGACACAAAACAAACAAAGTAGGTATAGTCATAATACTTAAATCCTATAACGTTAAGGCACACAAACCGAAACAGGATATCCTTTCATTCCTTAAATTTGAAACGCGGAAACAAGTAAAGACTTTGTAAGGGAGGGCCAGAGGCCAGGGGGGCAGGAGAGCAGGAGGGAGGCCTAGGCAGAGAGACTCTAATGAGATTGTGGCTAGCCTGTGTCTACCTCGATAATCCATTGTCGAGGTCCAGCTGTGGGCTACAGGGAGACCCTGACGCACGAAAGACAAAGGAAAAAAGGCAAAAATAATAGCACCAAACAAAGTAAAAATGAAAATGACATAGTAAGATACAAATAAATCAAAAGAAAAACAACTCTTACTATACCCCCCCTTCTCCTAGTCTTCGGAAAGTCTATGGAAAGCAGCTGGGATTCAATGCAGAGCGAGCCCTGAGAGCGTATGGGCTCCTATCTGAGCAGCTTTCTCCACCAGACACACTCGGATGTCCTTTTCCTGTTGAGCAGCCAACTGCTTTAGACGAATCGCTGCAGAGAGCCCTGCGGGGCCTGCACCAACTACAACCACATCTGCTTCTTCTGCAAATCTCTCCATATTCACTCCTGAAAGGAAAAGGGTTAGAAGTAAATAAAACTTCTGGGATTACTATGATCTGATAGCCACAAGATAAGTTACGCTGTGCGGTTCAGCACTCATTTTTTTTTTGTTTTTGTTTTTTTGTTTTTTTTGTTTGTCTTTCGTGACAGGGATTGTGAGACTTTAGTCCTAGGCGCGCTGTCCTGGAACTTGCTAGTAGACAGGCTGTCCTTGAACTCACAAGACTCCTGCCCCTCTGCCTCCCAAGTGCTATAGGATTAAATGCATGTGCTCCACCATGCCCAGCCTTCATTAGTGGTTTTATTTTAGTGTGCCCACGTGCTTTTAGAGGATATTTATAAAAATTTCCTCTGGGCTATCCACAGTAATTAATAGTAAGTATATTATTTAATGAATTTCACATTTTGCCTTAGGTTATCTGCCTTCCAGTATGTTACTTATTAGCTCGCATGAAACCAAACTTTTGGCTTTGAAATCCATTATTATAAATTTAGCAGGTCTGATGGCTCACAGATGTAATCTTAGCACTTGAGAGTCAAGGTCATCCTGTGCTACATTCTGGGTTAAAGGCCAGCTACAGGCCCACCTGGTGTTCCCAAAAAAAACCAACACAATGACAAACTGTTTACTTATCTCAAACGTAAGTTGTAACACATGATAATAAGCTGTAGAGCTAATGAGATGCCTTTCACATGAGCAATGAAAAAGGCCCAGCCTAGGCATACAGCATGGAGCTTCCAGACAGCATGGGACTAAAAACATCCTGAAAAAAAAAAAGACCCAAAAAAAAAAAAAAATGATTGATTTCCAGTTCCTGGAATCCACATTGTGGTTGCAAGCTGTCCTCTCTACCACCATCAATAAATACATAAATGTAAAAATGAATTAAGAAGAAATTAGATTACCTTTAAACCTAAAAAGAACGATAAAATCCAGATGAAAAGTGAAACTCAAACCAAGACCAAACAAAATGGTGAATTAACGGCCTTCCACATACCTTCCCATCTTTTGTCTTTATCCCGGGGATGAATAGTATAGTGTGTAGTAATTCGAGGTGCAACAGAGGTTGAAGACCATCTTGTGGCACACAGAGGTAGGGAAGTTTTCTTAATTTTTAAGGCATGAAAGTACTGGTATGCTGCATAAAAATCATGAACAATGTTATATTTTTAAAATTAATTTTCCTGGGGCTATAGAGATGGCTCAGCTGTTAAGAGCACTAGTTGCTCTTGCAGAGGACCTGGGTTTGACTCCCAGGACCCACATGGCAGCTAACAATCATCTGTAACTCCTACTTCTTTTTTTTTTTGGTCTTTTCGAGACAGGGTCTCCCTGTAGTCCCAGCTGTCCTGGAACTTACTGCTGTAGACCAGGCGCGGGCCTTGAACTCACAAAGATCCGCCTGCCTCTGCCTCCCAAGTGCTAGGTTAAAGGCGTGCGCCACACGCCCGGCTCTGTAACTCTACTTCTAGGGGATCCAATGCCTCTTCGTTACCTCTGTGGGCACTGCATGACATGGGTGTACCTACCTACATGCAGCAATGCACTCTTACAAATAAAATACAAAAAAAAAAAAAAATTTTTTTTCTTTTCTTTTTTTTTTTTTTTCTTTAGTGTTATGAGTGTACTGTCTGCATGTAGGTTGGTACACCCATGTCGTCCAATGCCTCAGAGGTCAGAAGAGGTCGTCGGATTCCCCTGGAACTGGAGTTAAAGACGGTTCTTAGCCACCACGTGGGTGCTGGGAATTGAACCCAGGTCCTCTGCAAGAGCAGTCCGTGCTCTTAACCGCTGAGCCCATCTCTCCAGCCCAATAAAATATTTTTAAAAATTAGTTTTCCTCTGGAGTACATTGAAAGAAAAATCTCTAAGCAGAATGACTATTCCCAGTGAATTAAGACACATGGAAATGGCACATGTGCTTAGGTGAACAAAATAGCCTTTTCTCATGGAGCAAATGATGAAATCTTTTAAGATATAAAAAAATTATTTTTATTGTATGCATAAAAGCATTTTGTCTGGATGTATGGAAGTGCACCATGTGGTGCAGACTCAGGATAGCCAGAAGAGGGTAGTGGATACCCTGGAACTGGAGCTATAGACAGTTGTTAGCATGCCCCCCACCCCCCCAGTGTTAAGCAAATTAATTAAACACCCCACAATGAAATTCTTTACAACCACCAGGATGGCTACTATCAAGAAAACAGATTAATTTGCTTGCACTGCTTCTGGGAATGTAAAATGGTACAGTTTTTTTTTTTTTTAAAGTGTGGCAGTTCCCCAAAAGGTTAAATAGTCTTTAAAGACAAATGAAAATACATGTCCATACAAAAACTGTATATGAATAAAGCTGTAAAATGCAGACAACTCAGTAATGAAGTACTGATAGATGCTGTGGTGGTTTGAATGAAAATGTCCCCCATAGGCTTCAAGTATCTGGACATTTTTGTCCTTAGTTGGTGGCACTGTTTTGGTAGGTCTTAGGAGACACGTCACTGGGGGTGGGCTTGGGTTCTTAAGCCTTGCCAATCTCCAGTCACACTCTGCTTCCTGTGCCTGCATGAATATGTGAAGCTCTGCTTTCTGCTCTTGCTCTGGTGCCTCCTGCCGCCATGCCTCCTGCCACCATGTCTCCCACCACCATGCCTCCCACCACCAAGCATCCTGCCGCCATGCCTCCCGCCACCATGCCTCCAGCCACCATGCCTCCAGCCACCATGCCTCCTTATCAGGATGGATCCTAATTCCCCAGAACAGCAAGCTCAAATAAACTCTTCCTTTTATAAGTTCCCTTGGTTTTGCTATTTCTATGAAAGCAACAGAAAAGTGACTAACGCAGATGCTAAAATATAGATAAACCTTGAATAATACTGCTACGTAAAACAGATGCCAGCTACAAAAAGACAATTGATAAGTAGCAATGCAATCCTCAGGATTACTAATGTTTCCTGATCATCAGCTTAAGTTTATAGTCAATCTTTTGTCTTGCAAATACCATCATGACAGATGTAGTACATCTTGAACAAAGCATGTCTGTTACATGTTTCTGAAATGGATAGGGCCTTTCCTTCCTGGTAATCTCAATTGTTAAAAACCTATGGGGAAACCCGGCGTGGTGGCACACGCCTTTAATTCTAGCACTCGGGAGGCAGAGGCAGGCGGATTTTTGTGAGTTCAAGGCCAGCCTGGTCTACAGAGTGAGTTCCAGGACAGCTGGGGCTACAGGGAGACCCTGTCTCAAAAAGACAAAAAAAAAAAAAAAAAAAAAAAAAAAACACTCTCTTTTGCCGGGCTGGTGGTGCAAGCCTTTAATCCTAGCACTCGGGAGGCAGAGGCAGGCGGATCTTTGTGAGTTCAAGGCCATCCTGGTCTACAGAGTGAATTCCAGGACAGCTGGGGCTACAGGGAGACCCTGTCTTAAAAAGACCAAAAACAAAAAAACCCAAAAAAACCTATGGGGATTTGTTTAATTTCTGCATAACAACGAGCCTTTCCTAACTTGGACTGTGTCCTAGGCAGCATCTACAAATGAATAAAATTTTAAACGCGTCTTAAAAAAGTAAATAATAGGGGCTGGAGAGATGGCTCAGCGGTTAAGAGGACTGATTGCTCTTGCAGAGGACCCGGGTTCGGTTCCCAGCACCCATATGGCGGCTAAGAACCGTCTTTAACTCCATTTCCAGGGGAATCCGACGCCCTCTTCTGACCTCCACAGCATTGCACGACACGGGTGCACCAACCTCATATACATAAAAAATAAAAAAGAAAAGTAAACAGTAAAAACAAAGAATTTTACATGGAGTTTGAGTGTATAATTTATACTTAAAAAAATTTTTTTTTGTCTTTTTGAGAAAGGGTCCCCCTGTAGCCCCAGCTGGGCTGGAACTCACTCTGTAGACCAGGCTAATTTTGAACTCAGGGAGATCTGCCTGCCTCTGCCTCCCAAGTGCTAGGATTAACACAGCAAATGGTTACAAATTTCCCATTTGAATACAGTATCTTGACAGGGGATAGTGCGCTCAGCTGGCAGAGCTCAGTGCTTGGCGTGCTAGCAGGAAGCCCTGAGGTGCCTCCCATGCACCACAGAAAGCCAGGTGTGGTGGTCCTTTGCCTGCCACAGACAGCAGGGAAGAGGCCTGTGAAGAAAGGGCTGACACTGTGAGGACCACAGGGTTCTGCTAAGGTGACCGCTGTACTGCTTGGGTTGCAGTTGTCACTTCAGAACAACTGCGCAGTGATGAACTGGCTTGAGTCTCCAGGCCCTTGAATCTCTAGGCCTGGACTTCCACAAGGGAGGCAGAAGCCCAAGGATGGCCTGACACAGACTACAGGAAAGGGGAACGTTGGGAGCAATCGGTCTGTCCCTCTGGAAGGAGCTGCTTCTCCTTGTTCATTGGCTGGAATTGCTGACCAGTGTCCTGAACAGCAGCAAGGAGATGGTGAAGCTGCTGCAGGTTCCGGGCAGAGCCCGGGTGTCACCTTATAGGGCTCTCTCACCTCTCAGGTGATGTGGGTAAACCAGAGTTGAGGTTTTGTATAAGTTTTTTGAACAAGGAGATACCCATATGCAAGCTGGATGATAACCTGTGCTTGCTTGATGTTTCTGTAGAGAACCACCAGTGAGTAGTCAACAAGTGCCTGTAGGGGAAGGTCACGTTCATTTTCAAATGGAGAGTGCAGGGGATGCCACACTCTCCAAAAGAACAAGACAGCAAGTCAAAGATACTGGACAAAGTTTGCCTAATTAAAAAAACAAAACAGGGGCTGGAGAGTTGGCTCAGAGGTTAAGAGCATGGGCTGCTCTTCCCGAGGACATGGGTTCAATTTCAAGCACCCATGAGGTGGCCAAAAAACCATCCATAACTCCAGTTCTAGCGGATCCGATGCCCTCTTCTGGCCTCTGCAGGCTTTGCACAACACAAGTGCACTTACACACATGCAGGCAAAACATTCAGACACATAAAATAAAAATTAAAACCTTGGGGATACTGTTTGATCTTCAACAATAATGATTTTGGCAAGGTATAGAAGGACATGCCCAAACTTTTCAACATGAAGGACAAGAAAAGAACAAAGTACAATGAGGAAGTTTTGAGTAAGACCTTTAAGAGCTTCATTTTGAGACAGAGCTTTATAACTGCATAGCAAAGAAAATCCACGATGTTGTAAAATTCTACCAAAGCATGGACAATAACCAAGACTGCTTCATCTGCTGTATCCTCTCCCATGGAGTCAAGGGCATCGTCTATGGCATGGATGGGCAGAAAGCCTCCATCTAAGAACTGACATCTTATTTCACTGGTTCAACTCATGCTGGGATAGAAAACCAAAAGTCTTTTTTTATCCAGGCTTATCAAGGAGATGGTGACCATAAAGCAGTATCTGTTGAGAATGACTGAGGACAGGACACCAATTTAGAAATGAATTCATCATCTCAAAAGAATGATCTACACCTCACCTGCCTGGAAATACTGTGCAGCAGTGGCGGCCAAATGTCTGTATATCACAAAACTAATTGGATTATCAGTTCTCTCCTTGGAGGAATAATTCAGGGCTGATGCCACAAGCTTAAGTCCTCTAGTGGTTAGGAGATGTTATAAGCCACAGTAAGACCTTGTCAGCTTTTACAGAAAAGCTATAGTCTATGGATTAGCATACCATCCAAACATCTGTATCTATACCAATGTAACCTACCATAATAATTAGTACTGTTTAAATGCCTGTATATCTAACTGCTTATGCTACATCAGTAGAAGTAAAAGGTTATTTCAGGATAAACTGCCAACCCATGAAAGGAAACAGCCTGAACTGATCAGAGTCCAAAATGACATCTCCAGAGAAAGTAGACAGTTTAGCTTCTTGCCCACTTGTGTCCCTTTTCTAAAGCCTAGGGAACAATCTGTGGAAAAGGGAGCGTGGTAGAATGTAAGGGCTGCGATTGGGATGAACTACCAAACTACAGAAACATAGACTGGACTCTTATCTGATCAACATGATAGTACATATAAGCTCCCCCAGGTGGACAATGGGGGCCTTGGGTTGTATAAGTTTGGGCATAGCTACTTGCAAATTGGTTTTTCATGAAGGATGCCTATATTCATTACTTATGACCTATTATTAAAAAAAAAAAAAAAGCAAACTAGAAAAAAAGAAAGAATGATCTAGATGAGGCTGACTTTCTGCTGGACAGGGTACAGTGAAGACCTGTTTCCTACTGAGACCCTATAATGGGACCTGGTACATGCATCAGTTCACTGCAGCCTGAAGGAAGGCGTACTCAAGGCAGTGATCTTCTCACCATCCTGACTGAAGACAGCTACGAAGTCAGCCACAAAGACAACATGAAGAACATGTGGAAACAGGTGCTACATCCACCTTCACACTAAGGAAAAGCCCTTCTTCCCTCTTAACTCATGTCCAGTCTAGGCCTACAACACCATGTTACTGTTTTGCACCTTTTCTTTGGAGATATGGGAATGAAAAGTTTTTTCTTTTAGAATTTTTTTTTACTTTTTATTTTATTTTATTTATTTATTTATTTATTTATTTATTTATTTATTTATTTATTTATTTATATGAATGTATTGTCTGCATGGAGGTTTGTGCACCCGTGTCGTGCAATGCCGCGGAGGTCAGAAGAGGGCGTCGGATTCCCCTGGAACTGGAGTTCTCCTGGAATTGGAGTTACAGACCGTTCTCAACCGCCATGTGGGTGCTGGGGATCGAACCCGGGTCTTCTGCAAGAGCAGTCGGCACTCTTAACCGCTAGGCTATCTCTCCAGCCCCAGGAAAGAAAAGTTTTAATTTATTTTAAATTCCATTTTAATTCAAACTAAATTTCTGGCTTTGGATGTGAGTTATAAGCTGTAGGTATGCTTTAATTTTAGTTGTATTTTTATTTAAATAATACAAGAATACACAACTTAAAAGTCATTACCTTAACAGGGTCTCTTTTGGAGCCATTACTATGTGTGTGTGTGTGTGTGTGTGTGTGTGTGTGTGTGTGTGTGTGTGTTCTATTCCCTCTTCCTAGTACTGGCCTACATCTCTTGGAATTGTATTCTGTCTTAAACTGTCTTTGCTTCAGTTGCTATTAAAACAAATTAAGGGGCTAGAGAGATGGCTCAATGGTTAAGAACACTGGCTGCTCTTTCAGAGCACCTTAGTTCAATTCCTGGCACCCATGTGGTGGCTATCAACCATCTGTAACTCCAGTTCCAGGGGATCTGACCCCCTCATCTGACTCATTGGGTACTGCATGATAGTGATGCACTCACACACATGTATACACATTAAAAAAAAGTTGTTTTTTTAAATTTTTAAAAAATTTTTTATTTATTTCTGTATGTGTATGAATGTATTGTCTGCATGCAAGTCTGTGCACCTGTGACGTGCAACACTGCGGAGGTCAGAAGAGGTTGTCGGACTCCCCTGGAACTAGAGTTCTCCTGGAATTGGAGTTTCAGACGGCTCTCGGCCGCCATGTGGGTGCTCGGGATCGAACCCGGGTCCTCTGCAAGAGCGGTCGGCGCTCTTAACTGCTAGGCCATCTCTCCACTAAAAGAACTCCAAAAACTAGGTGTGGGGATCACACTGAAGGGATCAGAAATTCAAGCTCATCCTCAGCTACGTAACAAGTTCATGACCAGGTTACATGAGACCCTGTCCAAACAAAACTACCATATCCTTTAAACTCTCCGAGATATATGAATTAGCTACAATCTCTGTTCACAGCAGGCAAACAGAAATTCAGATAATCTAACATCCTGTTAAACTGAGACTATTGATTTAGAGATTATCTCTAAAGTCACTGAACCTGATGAATTTTTCCCCCTGATTAAAGGGAAAGAAAACATGCTTTAAAAATCAGTCTGGGGGGCTGGAGAGATAGCCTAGTGGTTAAGAGCACCGACTGCTCTTGCAGAGGACCCGGGTTCGATCCCCAGCACCCACATGGTGGCTAAGAACTGTCTGTAACTCCAATTCCAGGAGAACTCCAGTTCCAGGGGAATCTGAGACCCTCTTCTGACCTCCGCGGCATTGCACGACATGGGTGCACAAACCTGCATACAGACAGTACATTCATACACATACAAAAATAAATAAAAATTTAAAAAAGTACTTAAAAAAATCAGTCTGGCATAAGCTAATTTTTTTTAGCACCACTTGCATGATTAATATTTTTTGATGTTTTAATTTTTGATGTATTTTTTTTAAGTAAAACATGGCATCAGTCAATAGCTAAAAGTTCTGATGAACACAAGTTGGGAAAGCATTTGGAGTAGTACTAATGCCTTGTAAGTACTATAAATTTGCTTTTGATATTTAAAAATTTTTTAAATTTTGTTTTTATATTTTATGTGTATGAGTGTATGGCCTGCATGTGTGTAGGTGCACCTGGGCCCACAAAGTCAGAAGATGTTGGGTCCCTTGGGACTGCAGTTACCAACAGTTGTTAACTGTCATGTGGGTGCTGGGACTGGAACCTGGGTCCTCTGGAAGAGCAGTCAGTGATCTTAACTGGGGAGCCATCTCTCCAGCCCCTTAGTTTGTTTTATTTATTTATTTAATGTGTATAAGTGTTCTTGTTGCATGTATATAAGTGTGCCTCCGGCATTGTACTCGGACACCAGAAGAGGGTGTCAAATCACATGGAACTGGAGTTACCCATGGTTGTAAGTCACCACGGGAGTGCTGGGAACCCATGTCCTCTGCAAGGGCAGCCAGTTCCCTTAAAGATAAGCTATTTCTCCAGCCCCCTGCTTTCGATCTTAAAAGTGGTAAGGAAATGAATATTCTCTACTTGGAATGCATATTAAAAACTACAATATTGTGAATACTTTATTAAGCTATAGATAAGCCTTTATCCTAACTCTTGAAAAAAAATGGAAGATACATATAACTGATGAGCTCAATTCGAGTTCAGATATACTGTTATCATTTAAAAGAATAGTACATTGTGGTTCAGCATATACAGGTTCTCATTGACTTATGGATTATGACAAACTTTAATTCTATTATTTGTACAATTACTGATTTGCTTGAGCATAGCTGGAACGGTGGAGTCTGATTTCCACCAGGGGATTTAAAACAGCATAACCTTTACTCCTTTCAGAAAACCTGGTATTCTCGCAGTAGATGTGGACACTTAGGCTCTGCGACTGGATTATTGGTAGCGGAGCAAATGTCAAAGTCCACTGAACTACTAACACCAAACTAGCCATACTGCCTGCACATCTCTGCCCACGTTTGTTGCCAGAAAGACTAAAACTGGGCTGTGAAAATGGCAACCGATCATCATTCAAAGGAAAGAGTCACTAGTCCCAAGACCAATTTTATCTAAATTAGGCTGTTAACAGCAGATAGCAACTGGCTACAAGTCGGAGACCAAAACACAATGTATCCTTATGGTGTGTAATGGATGCTTGGACAGAATTTACAGCATATATACTAAAAATCCCTGAACCAAATTAGTTTACTTCAGTAAAAAATTAAATTAAGCCAGTTCACTGAATTCGACATCTAAACTTTTGTTTGAATTCGTTTTTTTAAAGTAAACTTTAAAAATATTATCCAACTGCTTTCAGGAGGAATAACAGAAGCTCCTAGAGTTAACTGAGAACAATACAGAAAAGTCTCCGGCTCCAGACACAATTGGTGACACAAAGGTTAACATGATGTGACAGATCAGACTTCATATAAAGAAGAGACCAGAACGGCTGCAAAGATCAAAGTCAGGTCAGGGCCAATGAGAAAACCCATACAAGTTTTTCTTTTCCTTTCCCGTTTTTAACAAGGCAGCAGATAATAACTGAGCCTTGGGATAAGAACTAGGACCAGAGTGGGCCGTGTAGACCGTGACCTTTAACCTAGTTGTTAATTCTTCCAACTGGGGCAACTTCAAGGGCAGGTCCACCAGCGCTGATTTTTGCCCGAGTTTAGCCTGAGAAAACAGATAAGGGGAGAGGTGCTTGCAGTGCCCCAGGTGTGACCCAGTATGTTTTTCCCCAACTTCTCCGCCTCGCTCCACTTGTCCCCACTCGGAATTCCGTCTCACCCGGGCAGGACAGCTTGGCTAGAGGCACCAACATGTTCAGAGCAAGCAGCAGTCTTGGTCAAACACAACGGAGGAAGGTCTGTCTGAGGCTCGCCGCGGGAGCAAGACGTCTAGGCCACGGCGGGTGCCATCACGGGCCGGGAAGCACCGACTGCCTGGCACTCCTCTGGGTGCAGCCGAGCGTCCTTGCTTCGCCGGGAACCCGCCTCCCTTCTGCTTTGCGCCGCCGCCTCAGAGGACGCGATGGCCAATCAGGTTTTCCGGTCACGTATAGGCAAGGGAAGGCAGAAGACTTCATCTCCCAGCATCCCGTGGCATCAGGCCTACCCTGCACTTCCTCCTCACCCAGGAACTAAGTCTGCGGAAAAGGTCCACAAACTCTCGCGAGAAACTATGTGGGCGTGGCTACGCGCAAGGCATTTTAGGAGTTGTAGTGTTCAGTTCCAGAGGTAGCCTAGTCTGGCTGGAGGTTTGCGCAGGAGCGGCGAGGCACCTTCTGTACTGACTTCTGATTGGCTCTCTGGAAAAATAAAAAGTCTTTGTGGTCCCTGGCCGAGATCGACTAGGAGATGGGGCGGGACTGCGGGCTGGAGGAGGCGGGGCCTGTGGGCTTTGGGCGCGAGCTGTTGAAAGGCAGTTGGTGTGGGGGTCGGTTGCTCGACCCGGTTCTGCGGTCCGTGCACTACCCCATGGCTGACCCGGAGGAGTTCCGGGCTTCGCCGCCACCTCCGCCTCCTTCTTCTCCGTCTTCGGGCGCCTCGGCATCTTCGCTCAGCGTCCCAGTGAGGTTGGGCTGGCGGGTTCCGAGCCGGGGCCGCGGACCCCCGGTGGACCCACTGGAGCAAGTGGAGCTGCAGATCGGAGACGTGAGTGCCGGCTCCGGGCCGGGGCGTGGGGAGGGACCGGCCGCTGCTGCCGCGCCGGGGCGCCCCGCCTGCGAGTCCTGGTTGAGGGAACGAGGACTAGCCTCGGCTCTCTCCACCGCACTTTTCTCCTGGTCTTCTGGTTGCAGTCAGCCGCAGAACCGCAGACGGGAGCTCCGTGTCGCCCCCCACCCAGAGCAGTTTGGGTGATGGTAGCTGCGTTGCCCTTCATGCTTTGGGTCCGGCAGTGATTCTTTCCTCCCAGGACTGGAGCCGCTGTTGTAGTCGGGCACTGGTCCAAGGCTGGCTGGAGATGCTATTGTCTGACAGGCTTGCTCCTGCGCTGGACTTGGCTGGATCAGGACCAGTCTGGGCCGGCCGCTGAGGTCCATTGGCTTAACTGATTTAGACAGGACCCCTCCACTGATCCCTGAAGTACACAATTACCCTGTTCAATCTTGAATTCCTAGAAATCGACTCCTAACATAAGTACCACGGATGGAAGGGGGAGGGATCAGAGTCTCACATTTTAGGGACTTTTGAGCGGGAGAGTTGGAACGAAGCTGTAACCTCCCTGGGGGAGCTCTCTGGAAAGACCTCCCTGTGCAGACTGGAAAATGAACGTCATCACCTCATTGCTCGACACTTTTTTTTTTTTTTTAAACTAAAGTGCTGGTCCAGGGTTTAGTTTCTTTTCAGAACAAGATTGGTTATTTATAGAGTAATTACTGATGTATTGTCCAGAAACAGTGCTATCTTATATCTTAGTGAAGAAAACATTTCTTTTAAAAGTGAATTTTTACAGAAGTGTGTGACTTTTTTTTAAAGATCTTATTTTTTATTTAATGTGTGAGTTTATTGCCTGCATGTATGTAAGTGCCCCTGGGTAATAGCAAAGTTCAAAAGAGGGTTCCAGATCCCTTAACTGGGTTGTAGACGGTTGTTAGTCTCCATGTGGGTGCTGGGAACTGAATCCCGGACCTCTGGAAGAGCAGTCAGTGCTCCCAACAGCTGAGCCATCTCTCCAGCCTCCGAAATCTAGTACTTTTAAAGAAAAGTACTTGGGCATTGGATTAAAGGTTCTAAACCATTTTTAGACGGTCAAATTAGATGTGAATTTATTAAACATCCAGGGTTCAGGGTTCCGTGGTGGAGTCCTTGTCTACATGCACAAGGCCTCAGGTAGGTTAGCCCCTAGCACCACAAGCAAACCCATATGCTTACTTCCTCTTCTTTTTATTTCAGGCAGCATTTTCATTAACTAAAGTTCTTGAAGCTACATCTGCAGTGTCAGCTCAGGTGGAAGAGCTCGCTGTGAAATGCACAGAAAATGCACGCTTCCTTAAAACCTGGAGGGACCTCTTGAAAGAAGGCTATGAGTCTTTGAAACCTGACAACTGATTTGGCTCAGTGACTCTCACAGAAGATATTTGCACGTCGACCACATTTATGGGATGACCTCTTTCCTGACATTTATACTCAGAATGAAATTTTTTTGGTTATTTTGATTTTTATGAAATCGAAATACTAAAAATTTGTGTGTGTGTGTGTGTGTGTGAGAGAGAGGTAGAGAGAGATGTAATATGACAGTATTTACCTTTAAATACTTTCTGCACTCTAAACTTTTGTAGAATTCTTTATGATAGTTAATTCTGTCAGTAAAAGATTGGTTTTAATAGTACCACAGTGCAGAGAAATCATTATTTGGTTTTCAAGAAGATGCCAAAAATGGCAAGAGCTTGGAACTGAGCTTTTTTGTCCCCTAGGGGAGGAGATGAAGGCTGCAGATGGGGGATCTGGTTCTGTAGGACATATTCTCTGAACCTACCCCTGGTGCTTTATTCTTCCATGTCCGCATATGTGAAGCCATGTCATGCAGCACTACTAAGTGTTGGATAAAGACTTGATAAACATAGTTAAAACCTACTTTTGCTTCCTATTTTTTAGGATGAAGACTAATTGCTTCTGTAAAATATATATATATATATATATTTATGAATCTAAACATTGATTTGAAGGAGAAAAATACTCTGTTTTTTATGGGAATTTGAATTTGTTTCCCCTTTTTTTTTGGATTTTGGTGTATACCACCATACTCAGCACAGGGATTTAAATTTTGATGGTCGTTAAAAAAAAAAAAAAATATATATATATATATATATATATAATATTTTT
>VZQC01001685.1:360421-400760 GCA_009823505.1 Rhizomys pruinosus
TATTATCATTGTCATTCAGTTCCAGGAATGCTTTTATTTATTTATTTTTTTCTTTTCAAGACAGGGTCTCCCTGTAGCCCCAGCTGACCTGGAACTCACTTTGTAGACCAGGCTGGCCTTGAACTCCCAAGGATCCACCTGCCTCTGCCTCCCAAGTGCTAGGATTAAAGGCATGTGCCACCATACCTGGCTTTTTTTTCTTGTCTATTTCTTCCTTGACCCATTCTATTCAGGAGAGTGTTGTTTAGTCTCCATGTGTTCTTGTAGATAGTAGGGCTTATCCTGGTGTTGATATTGAGCTTTTTTGCACTGTGGTCTGATAGAATGCATGAAACTATTGCAATCTTTTTGTATTTGTTGAGGTTTTTTTTTTTTTTTTCCTGTGTCCTAATATGTAGTCGATTTTGGAGAATGTGGGGTGCTGAGTAGAAAGTGTATTCTCTGTTATTTGGGTGGAATATTTGATATCTGTGAGGTCCATTTGGTGTATCATATCATTCAGTTCTGATGTCTCTCCATTTATTCTTTGTCTGGTTGATCTGTCCAAAGGACTCAGTGGGGCATTGAAGTCCCCTACGATGAGTGTGCTGGGACTAATATGTGCCTTGAGGTCTTGGAGAATTGTCTTTATAAAGTTTGGTGCACCAGAGTTTGGGGCATGTATATTCATGATTGTGAAGTCTTCATGGTCAATTGTTCCTTTGATAAAGGTGTAATGCCCTTCTTTGTCTCTTTGGATTTCTTTGACTTTAAAGTCTATTTTGTCTGATATTAAAATAGCAACACCTGCTTTCTTTTTGGTACCATTTGCTTGGGATATGTTTTTTTCCATCCCTTCACCTTGTTGGTGCCTATCCTTGAGAGTGAGATGGGTTTCTTGTAGACAGCATATAGATGGGTTTTGTTTCCTAATTCAATCTTCCAGTCTATGTCTTTTGATTGTGGAGTTTAGTTCATTAATATTTAAGGTTATAATTGAAAGATGTGTGTTGGTTCCTTTCACCTTATTATCCATTTGCACTTTTAAGTCTCGGTTTCTACTTCTGCAGTTATCCTTTTATTAATTTCTCTTTCTAGGTGCCTGGGGATAGTTGCTCCTCTTTTCTGCCCTTTGAATTGCTTCAAGTATTTTCTGAAGGGTTGATTTTCCAGACATGTATTCTATCATCTTGTTTATGTCATGGAAGATTTTTCTCTCTCCAACTATAATCGACTTTTTGCTGGGTATAGTAATCTGGGTTGGCATCTATAGTCCTTTAACACTGGGAATGCTTTTCTCCACGTTCTTCTTGCTTTCATAGTTTGCACTGAGAAGTCAGTCGTAATTCTGATGGGTTTCCCCTTATATGTAACTTGTTGTTTTTCTCTTGTGGCTTTCAGAATTTTGTCTGTTTTGGGCGTCTAGTGTTTTAACTGTGATATGGCGTGGGGTGTTTCTTTTCTGATCTTGTCTGTTTGGAGTTCTTTGTGCTTCTTGTATTTGTATGGGTTTGTCTTTTTTAGTTTGGGGAAATTTTCATCTATTATTCTTTTGAAGATCTTATCAATACCATTTTCTTGGGATTCTTCTCCTTTATTCCTATGATGTGGAGGTTTGATCTTTTCATAGTGTCCCACATTTCCTGGTTGTTCTACTTTTGTGTATTTTTAAATTTTTCATAATCTTTACTTGAGCTTTTTAGTTGTTCTGTGTTATCTTCCAGGTCTGATATTCTTTGTTCTGCTTCCTCCATTCTACTTCTGAGGCTTTTCCATTCCTTTCCTCTTGATTGGATGAGTGTTTTATTTCCCTTTTCATTTCATCCTGTGATTTCTTTAGTATTTCCACTTCCTTTTGGAGCTTCTCAATTTCTTCCTGTAGTTCCTTGCTTCACTGGTTGGTTTCCTTTTTCAGTGTTTCCCCTTCCTTCTGGAGTTTATCATTTTTCTTCCCCCTCTAGTTCTTTCCGAAGGTTGTCCTTCTCTCCCTCTAGGTCTTTCTTGAGTTTTTCATTCTCTCTCCTTAGTTCTCTGACTTGTTCTTTATATTCTTTGATTTCTTTGAATATGTGTGCAATTGTTCCTCTAAGATCTGTGTCCTGGGTCACCCTCAGGGGGATCCCACTGTAGGAATCTCCCACAGGGTTGGTAGAGATTGGCGTGGGATTATCCTACATCTTTCCCACGTTGCCCCTTTGCTGTGTCCCTGGCATGTGGGTTTCCCTTTTTGCCTGTATTCTGATGTGAATCACAAATGCCTCTTTACTTTCTTGAAGGCTTGCTTTGCTTGCCTCTTTCAGATGTCTTTTTTTTTTTTCCCCTCCTTGTTTATGGAGTGTTGACTTGTCTAGGTTTCAAGCTCAATTTTGTTTATATATTGGAAGTCTAACTCACTCTTCCCTTTCTGTTCAGAAGTTTCTCCAAAAAATCCACTTGGACATTCCCTCAGCAATTCCAATTGGGAATTGGAATTGCTGAGGGAATGTCCAATACTCTGTGCTTCAGGTGGTCCTGGGAAATCCCCAATCTAAGCTCTGTGCACTCATGTTTTATTTTTTTTATACTGTATTTTGTGAGAAAGGTTGAGTGCAAATATTTTTTAAATACAAGATTTTTTTTTTCAGAGACTGTCTCACTGTGTAGCATTGGTTGGCCTGGAACTTGATATATAGACCAGTCTGACCTTGAACTCAGAGATCCTCCTGCCCATGATGAATACTGGCCTAACAAATACTTAAGATTTTTTTTTTTTTTTTTATTTTGTCCTTTTTTTTTTTTTTTTTTTTTTGTCAGCAGGGTCTCCCTGGTCCCGCTAAGAACTCACTACTGTGGACCAGGCTGGCCTTAGACTCACAAAGATCCGCTGTGCCTCTGCCGCCTGAGTGCTAGATTAAAGGTGCGTGCACCACCACACCAGCTATGTTTTTTTTTTGAACTAACAGTAGCTCATTATAAATTTAGAGAAACATTTATATTTCAGGTGATAACTTAAAAATTTTTAAATGTGTTTGTCTTCATGTATGTAAGTGCACTGTTTGAGTGTAATGCCTACAGAGGTCACAAGTGAAGTGTCAGATCCCCTGGAGCTACATAACTGGAGTAACAGATGGTTGTTAGCTGCTATGTGGGTGCTGAGAATTGAACCCTGTCCTTTGCAAGAGCAGCCAGTGCTCTAACTGCTGAGCCATCTCTCTGGCCCAGGATATGAACTTTTAAAAGCTCAAAGACACTAAAGTCACAATGATACAAAGCTTTTTTTTTTAAGTTTTTATTTTGTATTTATATTATTATTATTTTTTGTGTATGTGTATGCAATGTACGTAGCTCTTGCATGTACGGTTGTCGTGGCTATGTCATCAAGTGCTGGAAGTTCAAAGAGGGTTCGGATTCACCCTGGAACTGGAGTTAAAGAGGTGTTCAGGCCCATGTGGGGTGGGGATCGAACCTGGGTCCTCTGCAAGAGCGGCCATCTCTCCCAAGCCCCCAATTATACAAATCTTTTTTTTTTTTATTTTTAAATTAATCTTTTTTTTTTTTAATTAGTTTTTTTTATTGGGAGCGTTGGTGCATTTCATTACATTTTTCCAATTCATGTTCAGGCTTAATTTCCCTTTCCCTCCCCCCCCCACCCCACCCATCCAGACAGCATTCTGCCATAACTGTCCTGCATCTTTCTCTCAGTTTTTTTGTTTTTTTTCATTTTTAGCTATAAGTGATGAATCCATGAGTACAACATCCTTCATGCAAAACCTATCTGCAGGCTGTTGTGCCCAAACACCTACAAGCCCCACCATCCAGTGGGGGGTGACAGGTTGTTTGTTCAAATCAAGTTGATCAAATGAGTGTCCAGACTACATTGCTGTAGTTTCACCATTCACCCCAATCGTAGCCCTTACATTCTACCACGCCGGCCCCCTCTTCCGCAGGTTGTTCCCTAGGCTTAGAAAAGGGGCACAGGTGGATGAGAGGTAAACAGTCCACTCTCTCTGGAGCTGTTGACTTGGACTCTGGCAATTCTGGCTGTTTCCTCATGGCTGACAGTTTGTCCAGGAATCACCTTTCCATCCTACTAATGAAGAACAAGCAATTATGATATATAGGTATTTAAGCAGCACTAATAGTTATGGTAGGGTTACTTTGCATAGACACATGTTTGGTGTATGTTAATCCATGAATTACAATTTTCCCCCCTGTTAAATATGACAGGGTCTTCACTGTGGCTTATAACATCTCCTAACCTTAGAGGATGTAAGCTTGTGAGCATCAGCCATGGGTTATTTCTCCAAGGGGAGAGAGCCAATAGCCAATTAGATTTGGGATATACAGGCACATGGCTGCCTCTGCTGCAAGTATTTCCAGGCAGGTGAGTGTAAGCTGGTGCTGACGGTGGATCTTGCTTGACTCAGGGAGACCCATATTTGCTTTATTGGTTAGTGGCCTTTGGTAACAGCATTCCAGAGGCCATCTGTACACTTGCATGTGTGGTCTCAATACATCCCTCCATGTTAACGTCAGGTCTTGGCAGCAGGGTCTTATTGCCTCTCCTCCTGTAGGTATCCCAACCTAGAGGCAAGGAGCCCTTACCTTTGTGGGGCCTTGGATCCCCTGGCCAACATCCACCTGGTAGAACAATCCATTGCTGATTCAGAGCTCCTGTATTAATATATTTTGCCTGAGTGCATAGTCCTAGGACTTTAGTATTATTTTGGTTCTGAACAGAGAGTAATCCCTTCCACAGTTCCCATGTTAGTAGTCAATTAAAGAAAGCAGTTTTTACCGGTTTTATAAGAGATTACCTCTCTACAAATAGTTGTCTCCAATTACAGTTGGGAACGACCATCATTGTCATATTCTCCTTGTTCTATGGGGGGGAGATACAAATCTTAAGATCACAAAAAATTTAGAGTATGAAATAGGTGTCATGTAAACACCAGTCCCAAGGAAAGTAGGAAATGGATGCTGAAATTGTCAATTTCCTATTGCATCAGGGTTGTTAATGCTTGTCTAGACTACAGTTAGCTCCCTAGTATCTTGGAGAAATATGTTAATGTTCAGGTCTATAATTTTATTCTCTGTCTGTGATAGTTAATTTTACATATAAACTGGATGGGGCCCCAAGTGCCTAGATAATTGTTTCAGCCGTCCTAGGTTTTACAATGAGAGTATTACGGATAAGATTATCTTGTCTGAGTGTTTGCATGTGAAACTGGGAACAAGCCCAGGACCTTGTGAATGTTGCTAAAGCCCAACTCTTTTTTTTTTTTTTTTTTTTTATTTTTTTATTTTGTATGCTAATGAATGTATTGTTTGCATGCAGGTCTGTGCACCCGTGTCGTGCAATGCCGCGGAGGTCAGAAGAGGTCTCGGATTCCCCTGGAACTGGAGTTCTCCTGGAATTGGAGTTACAGACGGTTTCTTAGCCGCCATGTGGGTGCTGGGGATTGAACCCGGGTCCTCTGCAAGAGCGTCGGTGCTCTTAACCGCTAGGCTATCTCTCCAGCCCCCAACTCTTGATATTTGCATTATATAAAATAGGATCTCAGGGGGTCCAGATTCCTGGTGTAGCCATGGCAGGATTGGATTTCTGATCCTGGCGACTCTGCCTCCAGAGTGCTAGTTTAAGAGGGAGTTCTGTCTGAGGCTTTGGAGTAGACATTGGTGATTTCTGGTTTCTCAGCAACCTGGAGGCAGAAGCAGAAGGATCAGGAGGGTTTTTATGACTTTTGGGAGCAATACTATCTACTGGTCCAGGGTACCTAGATTCAAACTCTTTTTTTTTTAATTCACAATTTTCATCAGGCATGGTGGTGCATGCTTTTTAATCCCAGCACTCGGGAGGCAGAGGTAGGTGGATCTCTGAGTTCAAGGCCAGCCTGGTCTACATAGTGAGTGCTGGGCCAGCTGGGACTAAAGGGAGACCCTGTCTCAAAAAGACCAAAAAAAAAAAAAAATTTCACAATTGTCAGTTAGCTTATAAAGTATAGGCTTCTATTTGGCTTTTTCATATATCCTGAATTTTGGCTAATCCCCCCACCCTACCCCCACTTTTCCCTAACTTCTCCTTCCACTCCATTCCCATTTAACCTTTTCTGTGTCTCCTTTCATATCACATGTGTTTTACTATTGGACTTTAACTGAGACATCAACTCTGCACACTTACGGTTCCTAGCCTCTATAATCACAAGTTAATTCCTTGTAATTATCTCTAATATCTCACATATGTGTATATATAAATGCACACACATGTATATGTCTATGGAGGATTCCATAATGATCTAAAAACAGTGATAAATCTGTATAATATCCAGTTTTTCCCCAGATAAAATTTTTTTGAGAAATTAAAAAAACAAACCTATAAAGATCAGCTAGAACTGAAGATACAGACTTGTTAGGTTATTGCAGATATCCCAGTGAGACACGATGATCCAAACTGAGGTATTGGGTACTGGGATGCACAGATGTAGTTGGATTTAAAAAGCATTTATGAGCTGGGCATGGTGGCACACAACCGTAGTCCCGGCACCGGGAAGGCTGAGGGGGGTGGATCTCTGTGAGATGGAGGCTAGCCTGGTCTACATAGCAAGTTTCAAGCCAGCTGGGACTACAGGGAGATGCCGTTTTGAAAAACCCAAACCAAAGCAAGCAAACAAACAAAACCCCCAGCACTAAAAAGCCAAAAGAGAAAGAAACGTTATGAGGTAGAATCAAGCAAGTAAGAACAGATAGAACTAAAATATTTTAAAAATTATTACTATTATTGTTGTTATTATTATTTTGGTCTTTCTGAGACAGGGTCTCCCTGTAGTTCCAGCTGTCCTGGAACTCACTATGTGGATCAGGCTGGCCTCCATCTCTGCCTCCTGAGTGCTGGGGCTAAAGGCGTGCATCATCAAGCCCGGCTTATTATAGTTATTATTACTTTTAGTGTGTGTATGAGTCGGTGGGTGTGAATGTGCTCTGCCCCCACCAAGGCTTCTGCTCTTCCCACCAGGTCTTCAGTTTCACCTGCCAGGGCTTTTTTTTTTTTTTTTTTCCGCCCCCAATTCCTCCAACTATGGCTTTTGCTTCTTTCCATCACCAAGGATGTTGTTCTGCTCCAGCATCAGAGCTTTGTCCTGAACTAGTGAGTCTTCTGGGTTCTCCAGATCCTAGTCTGTCTCTGTCCATCTGTCATGGAAATTTCAGCCCTAGGTCAGGGGATCCCCTGGGCTCTATTGCCCAGACCTGTCAATTCTGGCAGATGCCAAGAATTCTGCCAAGCAAGGTTTCTATTGTGACTTTCGCTACAGTTCCAAAAGGGAGCCTGAAGCTCAGTGTTTGTTTCCTTTTCTCCTTTTTGAGATTAATTTGACTCACTTACTGGACTTGATAATGAGTTCCAATCTTGCCTATGGGTTCTTCCCCTGGCTGCTCTAACTGAACACAGTGCCCCAAAAGAGCAGCAAGTGCTTGGTGGCTCTCACGCCTCACACTCCCTGTCTGCCTGCCTCGCACTTGGCTCTGATGTTGTTTGTGGTGACCGAGCATCCGCGCGGCAAGCTGGGTTCCTTGGCCCCTTGGTAATGCTTGGTAAACCTTTCTTCTGGGAGCCCCTCTCACTCCCTAAGGTCTCCCTCATTCCTCTCTCCCAGACTAAGTCTTTTCCCTTCTTCATGCACCATTAGGGAGTAGGGCATGTGCAAGTCTCCTTCCCTAACAGACTTCCGGAGATCTGCAGGAAGCCAGGTTTTGGTTTCTGCAGTACGAAGACTTCTCTCCCTCACAACTGTTTTATGACGAGTTTCAGTTTGGGAGCCCACTCTGACTCACTCCTGGGTTATGTTCCAAGAACGGATCTAAATTCGATCTGCAGATTCTCAAATGGCTTCCCTTCCCCCTGCAACCCCAAACACCTCCCGCTACAGCTGAGCAGCGTGGATCGGCCTCGCCACAGACTGTCTCCCTTCAAATGTTTCCTTCTAATACTAATGGCTTATTCCTTTGACTTAAGTCGGCTTAACAGACTTTCTATCGTTGCCCTTTCGTGGTCCACTTTCAATGTTTAGGTTAAAACTCTATGTCTTGGAGGTATAAATCTATCTTGTTTCTGCTAAGGGAAGACTGATTATAAGCAATCGTTTTACCCTTGTTTCAGCTTGTTATGTTAGGGTCCGAAAATTGCACAGAAACACACACAAGCCCAGGTATAATCTTGGAAACAAAATTTATTTAGAAAGAGAAAATAGAGAAACCAAATCAGATAGGTAACACGTTAGGCCGCTTCTACCTCAATGCAGGAAGAAAAGGCGACCCTGTCTATCTATTACACAGAGTTTATAAAGGCAAAAACCTCAAAAAACACAATCCGGGGCATTTTCTTGTGAAACACAATTGTGAGGCTATCGAAACACAAAGCGAGTGGTGACCTTTAAGCTGATTGGTTGTGTTTAGCAGTGTGAAGCCCCTTGGAGAGGAGTGGACTCCTTAGGGGGTGGAGAAGCATTCTCCTCAGGACTTGGGAAAGTTCATCCTGACCTCAGGTAGCTGTGAGAACTAGGAACTCAGGAGCAAAGTAGCAGGAAATATGCTCTTGAGATTGTGGTCAGAACACAAGGGGTAGTCATGAGTGCAGTTGGACTCAAGGTGGGAGGGAGTAACCATGGGAACCTGACCTGCTTCCTCTAAAGACTTGCTCTTGCATGGTTTACCCCTTCCTTTCAGGTTACTGGTTAACTCTTTTTTATGTGTGTGAATGTACTGTCTGCATGCAGGTCTGTGCACCCGTGTCGTGCAATGCCTCGGAGGTCAGAAGAGGGTCTCGGATTCCCCTGGAACTGGAGTTCTCCTGGAATTGGAGTTACAGACAGTTCTGGTTTTTAGCTGCCATGTGGGTGCTGGGGATCGAACCCCTGTCTTGTGCAAGAGCAGTCGGTGCTCTTAACCGCTAGGCTATCCAGCCCAACTGGTTAACTCTTTCTTTCTAATCTGTTCCCAACAGTTACAGTGCTCATAATTCTTTTCAAATAATCATTTCTATGTCAATTTGCTGGCCGGCTATTATATGTGTTCATGGTTATTGTTTTTATGTTATTGTCTTTATATGTTGTTTTATGTCCTAAGAACCGAGTACCAAAATATGTGGTCACTTCATTTGACTATCTGTTAAATGTAATTAAGCATTATTCTTGCATATGTCTAATTTTAAGATATGTGTATACATATTAGTAGGTATGTAAAAGTCAACAATTTAAGAATTGTTGTTTTGTAAAAATGCTGTTTACTTAAGACAGGGTCTCCCTGTAGTCCCAGCTGCTCTGGAACTTGCCATGTAAACCAGGCTGGACTTCATCTCACAGAGATCCATCAGTCTTCCCTGACTTCCCAGGGCTGGTGTTAAAGGCGTGTGTCACCATACCCAGTTTAAGATGGCTTTGGACTGATAAAAACAGGTTTTTACAATGTCCTTCTCATTGCCAAGGCTGGATAAGATACAATTTAAGAAAAACAATCATTATTTCGAAAACTGATTAACCTAATTAAATACATACAAAGATATCTTAAAATTTACACATGATCTCAATGTGTTTCAGTATATCATAAATATGTTCTCTTTTCCAGTATATTTCTGATGAGAACTTAGCTCTGTGCCTTCAGTATTAATGTTATGTCTGTATTCATGACTGTTAGATACTGGAGATACAGTGTACATGTTTTCTTTGAGATACAGCTTCCTGAGCTTTATTTAAAATATTATGGTTCAGGAGAACTCCAGTTCCAGGGGAATCTAACGCCCTCTTCTGACCTCCGTGGCATTGCACGACACGGGTGCACAAACCTACATGCAGACAATTCATTCATACACATACAGAAATAAATAAAAATTAATAAAAAAATATTATGGTTCTAGGTGCCGGGCGTGGTGGCACACACCTTTAATCCTAGCACTCGGGAGGCAGAGGCAGGTGAATCTTTCTGAGTTCAAGGCCAGCCTGGTCTACAGAGTGAGTTCCAGGACAGCTGGGGCTACAGGGAGACCCTGTCTGGTAAAGACCAAAAAAAAATTATGGTTCTATTGAACAAAAGACAGAAATAAACCTGCAATTATGAAAAGCTATAGATATAAAATGTATTATTTTTTTTTTTGAGACAGGGTCTCCCTGTAGCTCCAGCTGGCCTGGAACTTGACCAGGCTGTCTCCTGAGCGCTGGGATTAAAGGCCCATGCCACCACTCCAGGCTACAAAATGTATTTTTTAATATTATTTTTTATTTTATGTGTATGAGTGTATTGCCTGCTTGCGTATGAGTGCACCTGTATTGTGCAATGCCCTCGGAGGTCAGAAGAGGGCGTTGGAGTCCCCTGGAACTGGAGTTACAGATGGTTGTTATCTGTCATGTGGGTGCTGGGAATTGAACTCTGGCCCTCTGCCAAAGCAGTCAATTTTCTTAACTGTTGATCCATCTCTCCAGCCCCAAAATGTATTTGTTAAAGATGATGATGATTATTATTATTAATTATTATTATTTTGTCTTTTTGAGACAGGGTCTTCCTGCAGCCCCAGCTGTCCTGGAACTCACTTTGTAGACCAGGCTGGCCTTGAATTCACAGAGATCCGCCTGCCTCTGCCTCCCGAGTGTTGGGATTAAAGGTGTGTGCCACCACACCGGGCTTATTTTCATTTCTGTGTATTTGTTTGGAACTCTCTGTGTATTTGTGTGCGTGTGCCAGGAGAGGTGCTGGATCCCCTGGAGCTGGAGTGTAGGCAGTTGTGGCTGCCTGATGCAGGTGCTGTGGACCAAACTCTGGTCCTCTGGAAGAACAGCAAATGCTCTGAAAGACTGAGCCGTTTCTCCGGCTCCTATAAAATGCTTTAAGAGGTATTAACAAAAAGAGAGGTGCTTTTGGATGAGAAAGGATTTTATATGATAAAATAAGATTTTGTCTTGAGGAAAATAATTGTTCCAAAATGAAAACAGACAGATTAGAACATAAAAAGGTTATGAGGCTTAGAACTTAAAAAAAGCGGACATGGATAGAAATAAGCTGACTGACTGTACTAAAGCCAAAATTCAATGCCCTGAGATAAAATTGGTTGCCTGGATAACATTTTCAGCTGATTAAAACCCCTATTTTCCCCACTGACTGCCTTTACTTCTTTGGGCCATGGTATATCCTTAATTATTCTAACTTTAGGTACAACAATCCTGTTATATGTCACAGCTAAATGTTATGTCGGATTCAGAGGACAAAAGAAAAATTAGACATCGATTATAACAGCAAACACATTTTGTAAAATCAAGGCCTATCTTCCTTAATGGCTTTGCCAATTGTTTCTCTCCTGAAATGGCCTTTATGCATATTCAGCCTCATTTTTGTCAGAACCCAGTGCTGTGGAACAGTATTTGACACCGCATGCTTAAAACGTGCAGCTCCTGCAGCAGGGGAACAATGAAGTGAGTGCCCAAAGAAAAAAGCTGCACTGCGTTAAACGTTCGAGGCTGATTAGAACCTCTGTGATTGCTGAGTTGAAACGTTACAGGTCCAGAGTCAATTACTGAGGGCTTTTTGTAGCACCTTAAAGAGCCAGTTTTTGCCTATCTCTGAGTGTGATCTAACATCTTTGTGAGGGGAGCTCCTGTCACTGTGGTTTGCCTCAGACAGGGTATAACTGTGAATCAGTAAAAGATCTGAAATTCTTCTCCAGAAAGCACCTCAACCAAATGATGGGTGATGATAGGTGGTTGTGAGCACAGGGGGTTGAAGGCAGCCTGACTACTGTCACACTGACTGCATAGTTGTGGTATTTTCAATGAGAATGTCCCTCCGAGGCTCCAAGTATTTAAATACTTGGCCGGAGCTGGTGGCGCCTTTCTGGAGGTTTAGGAGGCGGGGCATGCTTGGTGGAAGCCTGTCAGTGGGGGGCAGGCTTTTAAGAGTTCTTTTTTTTTTTTTGTCTTTTTCGAGACAGGGTCTCCCTGCAGCTCCAGCTGTCCTGGAATTCACTCTGTAGACCAGACTGGCCTTGAACTCACAAAGATCCCCCTGCCTCTGCCTCCCAAGTGCTAGGATTAAAGGCGTGCACCACCACTCCCGGTTTAAGAGTTCTTAAGCCTTATCCCATTTTCTGTTTTTCTCTCTCTCTGCTTTCTGCATAGGCTTGAAATTTCGGGCTCTCAGCTTCCTGCTATGGGTGCCTCCTGTTGTAAGAGGGCCCCTCACTGACTCCATTTTGAGTATAGTCACCATTTTGAGCATATAAGTATCCATTTAATGGAACCTGCCCAATTTGGGGAAAAGGCAGTTGCTGGAGGTTTACTGGAAACTGACCTTTTTGGGAAAGAGGTCAGTTGTTCAAGGTGCCAAGAACAGCTAATAAAATTAAACTTGTTAAAGATAACTGTTGGTTTGTGAGGGCAGGTGGACTGACCCTATACTTCCTTGTTCCAGTGGTAGGATTGTGTCTAAAGATAACTGTTGGTATGTGGGGGCAGATGGGTTGACCTTATCATGAGTTATAATCCTGCTATTATCCAAGAAAGCTAGAAGTTACCCAAACCCCACTAAAATTCCCCTGGACCCTGTATAAAAGACCTGCGAGCCAAGTTGTGGGGGTCAGAGCTTTCTTTCTCCCACCCCAGCATGCTGGTTTACTTTTTGCTGAAATAAAGTCTTGGTTTTCCATCTTTCTGTGTGTCGGGTATGGATTCTCAGACCCTAAGGCTGCCACCATAATTCTCTGCCATTATGGACTCATCCCTCTCACACCCCAAGCCTAATAAACTCTTCCTTCTATAAGTGGCCTTGGTCATGGTATTTTATCACAGTGGCAGAAAAAATAATTAACACAATGGGTCACACATTAATCAAGCCACACACATATACACACAAGTTTACATCTGGATTCCATATGTGAGTGAACACACAGTGTTTGTCTCTCTGGGTCTGGCTTTTCTCATTTGACATACACGCCACGAAATTCAGTCATTAGAAAAATTTATGACATGTCCAGGAAAAACAAAACAAAAAGCAGGATGCAAAATAAACAAAAATCAGTAACCTTTCTACATATCCATTATGAACCTGCTTCAAATGACACTTGTTACAGCTATATAGAAAGGCTACTACTATTATTATTATTTTTTAATTTTTTAAAATTTATTATTTTTTATGTGTATGAGTGTACTGTCTGCATGTAGGTCTGTGCACCCATGTCATGCAAGGCTCCGGAGGTCAGAAGAGGGCGTCGGATTCCCCTGAAACTGGAGTTAAAGACAGTTCTTAGCCTCCATGTGGGTGCTGAAAATCGAACCCAGGTCCTCTGCAAGAGCAGTCGGTGATCTTAACCTCTGATCCATCTCTCCAGCCCCAGGCTACTACTATTATACTTTTGTATAAATGAACATTTTCTTTTTCTGTTGCTCTGTTAATAGACATTTAGCTTGGTTCCATTTTAGCTAGTCTGAATAGTGAAATAGTAAATATGGATCTACAAGTATCTCTGTGGAATACTGACAGCCACGAATTGGTTAGCTAGGTCATATGGTAGCTTTATTAAAAATATTTTGCTTGTTATTTTTATTTTATGTGTATGAGTGTATTGCCTGTGTGTGTGTGAGTACACCAGTGTCATGCAATACCCATGCAGTCAGAGGAAGGCTTTGGATCCCCTGGAACTGCAGTTCTAGATGGTTGTTGTCTGTCACGTGGGTGCTGGGAACTGAACCCCAGCCCTGTGTATTAGCAGTCAGTGCTCTTAACTGCTGAGCTGTCTCTCTAGTCCTGATCATTCTATTTTTAGATTTTTGAGCAATACTACATTGAAAGTGCTTTTGAGATCTGATAGTTTCTGGTAGAAACCTTGGTGTCTTTTTTTTTTTTTTTGTCTTTTTGAGACAGGGTCTCCCTATAGTTCCAGCTGTCCTTGAACTCACTATGTAGACCAGGCTGGCCTTGAATTCACAGATATCCACCTGCCTCTGCTTCCCAAGTGCTAGGATTAAAGGCCTGTGCCACCATGCCTGGCGTCTTGGTGTGTTTTAAGTGTCAGTTTCAGTTATCTACAAGTACCGCTAGGGCTAGTTGGTTTCTTTCTGTCATATCTGTATTCATTTCATTTTTCTCCTGTGTTCTTGCTCTGGCTAAGATATTGAACAGTATATTGAATAAGAACTGTGCAGTGGACACTCTTATCTTATTCCCTACATTATAGGAAATGCCTTCGTTTATTTTCTACTTAGCATAATCAGCTCTGTGCTTGTCAAGTATATATGACTATATAATATTATATATATTATATATATATATAGTCTGTGTTATGTTGAGATTTGTTCCTTCTATTCCTGGTTCATGAAGGATGTTCATGAAACATGTTCCATGTTCATGAAGGCCTTTTGCCAAAGGCCTTTTATTGGTGTCTCCTGAGATAACCATGTGATTTCTGTCCTTAAGTTTATTTTTGGACTATATTAGATTTACTGATTTGTGTATTTGGAACCAACAGCCTTGCATGCCCGGATGAAGCCAACTTGGTCAGGGTTCATGATATCCCTAATTGCTCAGATTCGATTTGGGAGCATTTTATAAAATATTTTATCTATTATTTTTATTTTATTAATGCGTGTAAGTGCACCCATGTCTTGTAATGCCTATGGTGGTCAGGAGAGGACGTCGGATTTCCCTAGAATTGGACTTACAGTGCTGGATTCCTAGAAGGAGTTTGTTAATGTTCCTGCTCTTTCCATTTTGTGGAACCGTTTGAGGAACATTTTCTTTTCTTTTTTTTTCTGGAGCTTCCTCTGTAGACCAGGCTGGCCTTGAACTCACAGAGATCCACCTGCCTCTGCCTCCCGTGTGCTGGGATTAAAGGCGTGCACCACGGTGCCCGGCTGTGGAGCATTTTCTTAAAAGCTGGGTTGCTGGTTGGGATATGTTTACGTTGCTCATATCCTCTTGATTTAAGTTCGTTCTGTCTATGAGTCTTGTCACGTTTTAAAACCAATTGGTTGAGAATATGAAGGTTAATGTCTGGATTCTCGATGCCATGTCGCTGGTCTGAATATTTGTCTTTACTCCGGCTTTTTCTTGCTTAGTTCTCTGTGAATCCGTACTTCTTGTCCTGCTCTGTTCCTTCGGATGGTGTTCATTGAAAGCAGAACCGAAAGATAGTGACAGAGACAGACAGCGGGAGAGAAACGCTGGTTCTAAGATTATAGCAAAAACTTTTTTGTGTCTTTGTGGTGTGTACATGTATGTGTATATGGGTGAGCATGTATGTGTATGGAGGCCAGGGCATTGTCCTAAATTGCTCTCCACCTTAATTTTCAGAACGGGTCTCTCACTGGATCTGGAGTTCACTGGTTTAGCAACACTAGCTGGTCGACAAGCCTTGGGGCACCTCCTGTCTCTTCATTCTCAAAGCTGGGATTGCATCCAGATAGGGGGCTTCCACCCTATCTGGCTTTTGATGGAGGTGCGGAGGATCCAGACTCAGGTCTCCATGCTTGTTCCAGAAGTACTTTTCAACCCGGCTGCATCCTGAGCCCTTGTGTAGCTCAGGTTAACCTCTTACCTCTGCCTCTCAAATGTCGAGACTACAGATATGTCTACCACAGCTGGTAGCAAAGCTTCCTTTTAATAAATATGTTGTGTTGGCTCTCAAGTGCATGGAGAAACAACGGTTTCTTAAAATGAATGTTTCTACTTTGCAAACAATCAGACATTAAAAAATGTCTATTAATGTGTCAGAGAGAGAGAGAGAGAGAGAGAGAGAGAGAGAGAGAGAGAGAGAGTCTAGAGAGTGTGGTTCCCTCCTTCTACCTTTACCTGGGTTCTGAAGTTGAATTTACCCACTTTTGCCCACTGAACCATCTCATCTGCCCAGTCAATTTTATTTGATGCTATTACATTTGAGAATTACAAAACTTTACACCTGTGCTCGCTTTGGCAGCACATAAACTAAAATTGGAACTATACAGAGATTAGCATGGCCCCTGTGCAAGGATGACATGCAAATCTGTGAAGTGTTCCATATTAAAAAAAAAAAAAAAAGAAAAAACAAAACAAAACAAAAAAAACACAAAACTTTACACCCTAATTTTTAAAAATGCTCATTATTCTTAAGTTTGCTGATATGCATAATAGAGAAATCTAGGAGCTGTAGATGGACTCTATGCAATCTGTTGTAGTTAAACACAATGTGTAGATTAAGCAGGCTCTGTATTGTATGCATCCAGCAGTTTGCTCCATGCATTGTGTATAAATGCATGCTAGAAGTAGATTTCCCTTAATTTCCTATGCAAACATATACTAATATATACACATTATCAGCACAATTCTTTTTATATGAGCAACAACTACCTTTATCTTTCGTCATGTCACTTAAAGCTATCTCGCCTTGGCCATACACATTGTGGTATTTACTTATTTATTTCACATCGGTAAGTCCTTCCGGAAGCACTTCACAGTATTCACTGAGAAGAAATGTTTTCAGAACCAGTTATGAATAGGAATTGAGTCTTGTTGACTGAGAAATCAGTGACATTTCACAAGGATCTGTGAAAGCTGCTGGCTTCATGAACTCAGTTGGCATCTCTTTCAGGGGCCACATTTCCACCCATATGAATGCTGGAGCATATGCCCTCGGAGGTCCTTTTCTGTTCACAGACCTTCTTTGCCTGTAGTTGTACCAAAGTTGATGGATCATTTCTTTGAAAGGTCTGGTGGTCAAGGTGTAGAGAATTGGGTTCAAAGCACTGTTGATAGGCAGAATAAAGATGACTACCCATGAGGTGATGGTATCTGGAAGAGAAAATTGGAGTAGTCTGAATGTTAAGAGATGTTGCCAGGTGTGGTGGCGCATGCCTTTAATCCTAGCACTTGGGAGGCAGAGGCAGGTGGATCTTTGTGAATTCAAGACCAACCTGGTCTACATAGCGAGTTCCAGGACAGCCAGAGCTACAGGGAGACCCAAAAAGACCAAAAAGAAAAAGAGATGTTACAGGGCACAGAAATCTCCTCTTTTGTATCTCCCACTTCCAGCCCCGTTTGGAGTCTTAATGCTTTTCCTTTGATGCCACGTAATCAAACACAAAGTCTTTATAGTTTTCAGGATGTCTTTCCAGAGTGCCAGTGCTAGGGTGCGAGCCGTGCTATGAAGGTGCAGGGGCTGTGGGTGTTGGGCAGGTCCTCTACTGCTAAGCCATATGCCCAGCCCTGTTTCCTTGATGTAAATAGGCAGACACTTTAGGCTTGTGTGCTTCGCTCTTCTGTGGACTTTGGGGATTCACACTCACTCAGACACTCATGCTTGTGTGGCAAGCACCTTCCCCACTGGGCCATCTCCCCAGCCTCCAAATTTTTAGGCTTTAGAACAAATATTTATTTTAGTGAAACACCTTTGAGAAGCCTGTGGTATGGCCCTGCAATCCCAACTACTTGGAGATCGAAATAAGAAGATTCCAAATTCAAGGCCATTATGCACGCTAGAGTGGCTGGAGTAGCTTAGCACGACTATGCCTTAAAATAAAAAAGTGAGGGCCAGAGAGATGGCCTAGCGGTTAAGAGCGCCGACTGCTCTTGCAGAGGACTCAGGTTCGATCCCCAACACCCACATGGCAGCTGAGAACTGTCTTTAACTCCAGTTCCAGGGGAATCCGATGCCCTCTTCTGACCTTTGTGGCATTGCACGACATGGGTGCACAAACCTACATGCAGACAGTACATTCATACACATACAAAATAAATAAAAGAAATAAAAATTAAAAAAGTGAATAAAAATAAAAAGGTCTAGAGATATAGCCAGGGGTAGAGTCCTTGTCTAGCATAGTTCCCAGTACTACAGGCAAACAACCCCCAAAACGAAAGCAAAGCAAACCAAAACCAAACTAAAATCACCCAAACCAATTGTTTTCAAGATTTATTTTTAGGGGTGTGTGTGTGTGTGTGTGTGTGTGTGTGTGTGTGTGTGTGTGAGAGAGAGAGAGAGAGAGAGAGAGAGAGAGAGAGAGAGACAGAGAGATGTGTGGCTCTGAACCACTCAATATGGGCACTGGAAACTGACTTATGACCTCTTCCCCATTACCTGAGGTCCCGCCCGTGGTTATAAAGGGGTGTGGCTCAGTCACCATCTTGCTGGCTACCCCATCCTCGAAATTTCTGAAGTCAATATGTTCTTGGAGTAACTAAGTCTCATGTGCCTGTCTTTCATCGGGGGTTTGTGCCGTTATAGTCCAACGATTGCTTCCAAAATGTGGCTTTTGTTAAGTAATGCTGCTATGTGCATGGGTCTGTAAATATCTGTTTTAGGCCCAGATTTCAATTCACTGGGCATCTTTCCAGAAGTGGGATGGGTGGATTGTATGGCAGTTCTATATTTAATACTTTGAATTTGTTGGCATGCTGTTTGCACAGTAGCTGCACCATTTTCAATTCCTACTGGCAATGCACAAAAGGTCAAACTTCTCCACCTCTATACCAACACTTTTTTATTCTCTCTCTCTCTCTCTCTCTCTATCTCTCTCGTGCACGTGCATGCAAAATAACCACCACTGTGATGGATGTGACATCTATTTTTTAAAATCTTGTGTTTTATTTTTTTATTATTTTTATTTTATGTGTATGAGTGTATTGCCTGCATGTATGTAAGTGCACCCTTGTTGTACAATGGACTCGGAGTCAGAAGAAGGCTGATTCCTCTGGAACTGGAGTTACAGATGGTTGTTACCCCCATGTGGGTGCTGGGAATCGAACCTAGGGCCTCTGCAAGAGTAACTGAGGCTCTTAACTGCTGAGTCTTCTCTACAGTCATGTGTTTTCTTTTCCTATGTCACAATGGGGTATACTGCTCTTTAAACTATATGTTTTCTAGGGAGAAACATTTCTTATATTCTCAAAGAATGAATTAATAATTTGATAACTACTATACTTTGGTTTGCCTTCCTTTATGGTCATCTTAAGCATGCAGCCAATTTCTGCACAGCATGTCCTTTATTTTGGCCATTAATTCTTTGTTCTGATAATAACTGTGGCCCTAGGAATTTATAGAAAGAAGAGTTTCCTCTCAGTGAACATTTTATTGATGGAGTCAAAGTACACAGAATTCTGACTAATAATCCTTTTAACTCCTTAGTGTTAAGAATATTAATTGTCTTTCTTAGAACTATACCGCACAGATTTACAGAAAAGGATTCTACCTGGTATTTCCACTTGAAGCAGTGAAAGAAATTTCAGTATAAAGATGGGGATCCAGCATAACGCATCAGTAAATACAATGAAGAAGAAGCGCTTGGCAAGGATCATGTCTTTTTTGACTTGATTCTGTATTTCAGTGGCTGTTATGGTGCTTTGATGGACGCTGTAGAACATGCTTCCATAGGAAAACACGATGATGATAAATGCTGCCAAGTTAATACCTGTTTAGAACACGAAGAACATGAGTAATGTATATGAACATTCTTTCATGACAAACCAGTAAAAGATGCTCCTAGATGCTATTAAAGAAACAAAGACGGGGGGCTGGAGAAATGGCCTAGCGGTTAAGAGCGCTGACTGCTTTTACAGAGGACCCGGGTTCAATTCCCAGCACACACCCACATGGCGGCTGAGAACCGTCTTTAACTCCAGTTCCAGGGGAACTGGGCACCCTCTTCTGACCTCAGCGGCATTGCACAACATGGGTGCACAAACTTACATACAGACAGTACATTCATACACATTAAAAAAAAAAAAAAGAAACAAAGACCATAAGAGACCATATTTATTGATAAGGTCTCATTATGGAGCCCAGGCTAGCCTTCAACTTGGCTATGTAGACTAAACCGGCTTTAACCTTAGAATCCTTTTGCCTCAACCTCTCAAGTACAGAGATTATGAGTGTATACCACTATGCTTAACTTTTTTCTTTCTTTCTTTCTTTCTTTCTTTCTTTCTTTCTTTCTTTCTTTCTTTCTTTCTTTCTTTCTTTCTTTCTTTCTTTCTCTCTCTCTCTCTCTCTCTCTCTCTCTCTCTCTCTCCCTCCCTTCCTTCCTTTCTTTCGTTTTTTTGAGACAGGGTCTCCCTTTAGTCTTAGCTGGTCTGGAGCTAGATTTGTAGATCACACTGGCCTTGAACTCACAGAGATCCGCCTACCTCTGCCTCCCAAGTGCTGGGATTAAAGGTGTGCACCACACGCCTGGCACTAAAGATGGTTTTTAGCCACCTTGTAGGTGCTGGGAATCTAACCTGGGTCCTCTGCAAAAGCAATCAGTGCTCTTAACTGCTGAGCCATCTCCCCAGCCCCTATGCTTAACTTTTCATAAGCTTTTTTTTTCTTTTCAGAATTACTAAGGTGCACAGAAGTCATGAATTCTTTCAACTCAGAACTATTATTGAGGTAATGAATGATGATGAGATATTTAATTTTAATATGGCATGTTAAATAAATTTGGTAAATAGCATGGACCTTTTCATCTTTCTAATATTAGTGACTTTATCATAATTTAAATCCTTGTGCTATATTTTGAGGATATTTTAATTTTGATAGTTTAGAATAGTTTCATACATATTCTGAGATCAAGCTATGTGTACCTATACACAGGAATTTAAAGCTATAATAAATATCATTATGTTCATATTACTGGGCATGTGAAATACTAGAGAAATGTCTTTTACCATATGGAGATGCTCTGGACAGATGATTTTTAGTTAAACTTGCAACAAAAATCTTAATATCTTATTTATGATGTAGGCAAGCTCACTGAGCTCTGGGCTCCTGTTGTGGCCTGGAAATATAGCCTAAATCATGCTTGGCCTTTCCTTGTTATGTGTGTATGTATGTGTATGTTTTGCATATTAATCAAGCAATTGCTGCAAACAGCAGGTATATGCTGACAGCAATGACATTTACAAATAGATGGGATTAAATTGAAAGCATCTGTTTGTGGTTGTCTGTGTTCTAGTCTAGGTCAGTAGGGGTCAGAAAGGACATAATCCTCTGATAGGACCATTCTTCTTTGCCTCCTCCATTTAGTGCTAGGTGTCTTTCTTTCTTTCTTTCTTTCTTTCTTTCTTTCTTTCTTTCTTTCTTTCTTTCTTTCTTTCTTTCTTTCTTTCTTTCTTTCTTTCCCTTCCTTCCTTCCTTCCTTCCTTCCTTCCTTCCTTTCTTTCTTTCTTTCTTTCTTTCTTTCTTTCTTTCTTTCTTTCTTTCTTTCTTTCTTTCTTTCTTTTTTGGTCTTTTTGAGACTAAAGGGTCTCCCTTTAGTCTCAGCTGGCCTTAGCTTGCTATGTAGACCAGGCTGGCCTGCCTCTGCCTCCCAAGTGCTGGAATTAAAGCTGTGAGCCACCAAACATGGCTAGATGTACTTTCTTTTAAAAAATTTTTTAAAATTATTTATTTATTTATGTGTATGAATGTATTGTCTGTATGCAGGTCTGTGCACCCATGTCGTGCAATGCCGAGGAGGTCAGAAAAGGGTGTCAGATTTCCCTGGAACTGGAGTTCTCCTGGAATTGGACTTACAGACGGTTCTCAGCCACAATGGGGGTGCTGGGGATCAAACCCAGGTCCTCTGCAAGAGCAATTGGTGCTCTTAATCACTAGGTCATCTCTCCAGCCCCTAGATGTACTCTTTCAATGAAAGAGAGAAAAGCCCTTGTTCAAGAACATGGTTCAAGAGAATTCTGAAGGAGCAGGTTCTCAGAAGCTTGGGTTCATATCTAAAATGGGGTCAGGCTGCCTTTATTTTTCATAGCCATATGTGGGATTGCATAGTAAATGCTATGAAATATAAGTGTTTAATGTTCTTTATGGAATGCCTCAGATTGGAATTTATATGATAAAGGAGTGATTTGTGAGAAAAGAATCCATGTTGGGTATTCTGATTGAATTCACCTGCACAGCCACTCAGAAGATCTGGTTTTTGAAATAAAAATTTATAAGCAATAGAAAGCATAATGAGTTTGTATTGTAAATTATTCCTGCGAGTGAACGGGAATACAACGAGGCTTATCATGCAGTTTCTTACCAAGAAAAATTACCACTGAATAAATCTGGGCTCCAGTACTTTCTGTATCTTCTGAATGAAGAGGAAAACATACTCCATTGGTCCCATAGTAGTTTTTGAAAAATTCCTTATTGATAAGTGGAATGAAAGCCACTATAAACCCAATAATCCAAATGAGAATTAGAACTGTGATTGTTCTGCATTTTCGAGGTCTTAAACACCGAAAAGGATATACAATGCAGATGTATTTTTCCAATGTCAGAAATGTTAAAAGTAAAACAGATACTTCTGTGGACAAAATGGCCAAAGATCCCATTATCTGACAGTGAACACTCTCCATCCACGGCTGAGCATGCTTATTGTACTCGCCCCGAAACTTGAGGTCAAAGGCTCCAATCACAAATAAATATATTCCCATTAGGCAGTCAGCACCTACAAGGGTCAAAAGTTTACTGATTCAGATATACAGTTTGTATATCTTTACAGAAAAACATTTTGAATATTGGAAAAATAAACCCAATTCTATATTAAGAGGACGGAGTTTTTATTCTCTTAAGAATTCCCAGCCTGGAGATGTTGCTGGGTGGTAGAGTGCTTGCTTAGCATGAATGAACGTTGGTTTCAATCCCCACTACCAAGCAAACCCCTAACTTGTAGATGAGGACCTATTTACCTATTCTCCTTGTAACCAGTCCCATAGAAAACTCTAGTTAATGACATGATCACTCCTTTGTTACTTTTTACAATGCAAGTCTGTAAGAAGAGATATCCGGTCTGTACCCCTTTCTAACACTATCTCTTAGCAGTATAAAAAAAATTAGTAAAACCAGTTATGTTGAACATTCAGTTAGGGACCTACATAGGGATAATATTATTTGGTTCAGCTCTTCACCTGAAATTCTCTCAGCTCAAACTAAGGGTATCATCCAAAAACCTAGAGAAACTAATTCAGAAGTTTTGATGATGGAGGTAATGACTCTGAATTTTGAAGTATATGAATTTAGGAAATACAAACAGTTATGCAGTGCTGTGCAGCCAGTGCTGTTGTGGAGGGCCGAAATGACCAGAACTTGCCTCAGCAGGACACTTTTCTCAGATTCTCTCCTCTGCCTTTTGTATTTTTCTCTGCCCCTTGTTGTGCTCTCTGATTTTTAAAATTAGCTTTTGATATGCACAGACCTGGGTATGGACAGGGTACCACTGAAGAAATGATTGCATTTGTGGTATAATGGTCCAGATGTTTTAACAGAGTATATATTATGAGCCATGGACCATATGTGAAAATACTAGTGAATCACGGCTTCATCAAGCTGCATTAAGTGACTGAATCTAAATGCGCAAAAATCCAAAAAATTACACATTGAAGAAAACTTTATGTTTGGGGCTGGAGAGATTGCTCAGTGGTTAAGAGCGCCAACTGCTCTTGTAGAAGAACCAGGTTCGATTCCCAGCACCCACATGGCGGCTAAGAACCATCTTTAAGCTGGGCATGGTGGTGCACGCCTTTAATCTTAGCACTTGGGAGGCAGAGGCAGGCGGAGCTCTGAGTTCAAGGCCAACTTGGTCTTTCCAGCACCCACGTTAACTGTGTTGGACAGCTTAGTGTCAACTGGACACACCTGGTTTGAGGGAGCCTCTGGGGAATTTCCTCTATTGGACTGGCCTGTGACAATGTTTGTGGGGTGTTTTCTTGATTGTTGAGTGACGTGGGAGGGCCCAGCCCACTGTGGGTGGCACCACCCTTGGGTAGTTTCTGTATTGCTCAAGAAAGCAGGCTGAGCACTGGCCAGGAGAGTAAGCCAGTACGCAGCACTCCTCCATGGCCTGTGCTTCAGCTCCTGCTTCCAGGTTCCTGCCCTGAGTTTCTACCTTGGGCTGTCTATGTGATGAACTGTGTGTGACCTGGGAGATATAGGCTAAATAAACCCTTTCTTCCCCAAGTTGGTATTGTTCAGAGTGCTTGGTCACAGTGATTAAAAGGAAATTAGAACAGTAATTAACAAACTGTAACTCCAGTTCCAGGGGATCTGACACCCTCTTCTGTCCTCCCTGGGTACTGAACTAAATGGGTACGCAGAAAAACACTCATACACATAAAATAAAAATAATAAGTCAATAAAAACTTATTTTCTTATGACTAAAGTCACTGTATTTTTATTGCAGAAAGTACCATTTAATAAAAAATAAGAGCAATTTTAAATCTTATAATCCTGTCACTCATGTCATTATATAGCACTGGCTGACCTGGAACTTTCAATATAGCCATGGCTGGCCTGGAACTCTCAGACTGGTCTCTATGTCACAGAGATCCACCTGCCTTTACCTTCTGAGTGCTGGGATTAAAGGCATGGGCCACCATGCCCGGTTGGGACATTTTCTAATAGCAATGGTTTTGCACATTTCAAAAACAATTCTTTTAAACCAGGAAATACTCACAGCAGAGGGAAATGATTGACATGGCATGCAGCTTGTTCTCAGACCTGATATACGGTCGCATACAAATAACAAAAATGTTTCCAAAGCAGGTGACTGCAGATACAACCCAGACAAATACTCTCTGAATAATATTTGCCAGGAGATTCTCCAGAGATGAAATTCCATCAGTGTTGGGCTTACAGCTGCGAACATGTGGTGCATATCCACAGTACTGAAATTTCTTAAAATATCTACGCATAAAGAGAAGGAAAAATTCTATCATAAACTTAACAGTGTCATCATCATCATCATCATCATCATCATCATCCACTGATAACTGTTTTGCACATTTCCTCAGTAGAAACTGTGTTCCTATAAGATTCAGTGTAGTAGAAAATACTCCTTACTCCCTACTCTTCCTTAATGACTCCGAAGTTTGAAATTTAATTCTTATCCACTTGACTTCAGAGGAAAAGAATGTGTGGCTGAGAAGAGCAAGCAGGCATAATGAAAATTTAGGTGTTAAAAACATGTTTTAGAATATGAATAAATGATTAATTAGCTTGTGAACAAGTGCTGAAATTTATCTAAGACATGTCTAATGGGCTGGAGAGATGGCCTAGCAGTTAAGAGTGCTGACTGCTCTTACAGAGGACCTGGGTTCAATCCCCAGCACCCACATGGTGGCTGAGAACCGCCTGAAACTCCAATTCCAGGAGAACTCCAGTTCCAGGGGAATCCGACACCCTCTTCTGACCTCCGCGGCATTACATGACACAGGTGCACAGACCTACATGCAGACAGTACATTCATACACATAAATAAATAAAATATTAAAAAAAGACATGTCTAGTGACTTTTTTTCAGAGTTCAGCCCATATGAACTTATGGTTACACAGCCCCTGTAAACATAATGTTGCTATAACTGATCTTATTGCTTAACACTTAAGGGGAAAATTCAGTAATTTTTCCTTGTTGCTTCCATTCGGAAAATAACATTGTCATTATTGATAACTACTTAAAGTTGTTTTTGATTTAATTATTTCTATATTCTGTGCATAGTGTTTTGCTTGCACGTATGTAGCTCACCATGTGCATGCAGTGCCCACTGAGACAGAAGAGAGGGGTTGTATCCCTGGAACTGGCATTATGGACAGTTGTAATCCACCATGTGGGTTTTGGGAGCTGAACCTGGGTCCTCTGCAAGAGCAGCCAGTGTTCTTAACCAGGGAGCCATTGTGCTAGCCCCAATAACTACTCCTTAACATATCTCTAGCTCACATTAGATTTTGAAATCTAACAAGGTATTAAATGAGCATTTGTTGAGCGAATTATTTCATCAATAGAGACACCTGCCTTGATACAGATATCACCTAAATAGCCAAGAATTACTATTGTGTCACCAGCAACAGGAACACCATTTACTGGGCATTTTTTAGGCATTAGGAAAAAATAACTCAAATGAATTCATGAGATCAGCCTTATTATCACCACGAGATGAGATAAATCTTTAGAGTAGGAAAATTAGTTGCTAGGAAATTTTCTAGTGACTGCGGAGACTGGAATTCAGACTACATCTGTCTGCCATATAGTTAGTATGCTGTGGCAAAAAAATAGAAATAATCCTTATGGGATAAAAAAGCCTGTAATAATAAATAATACAAATTTGATGGCTTATAATTTGTAGCATAGTTTGTCTTGCCAAATGCAAGCTCAATTGTTAATCTGTCTGCTGGAGCAGAGCTGAGGAAGGAGATGGCCCATTGCAGGGTCACCTTGTGTTAAGTGAGGTTGAATATTTGTTTTTATGAACAGAATTCTATCAGATCATTTTGTAATTTGGCTGCTCAACATTCAGTCGTCTAGTGATGATCTCTTTGGGTGAAATTCTTTCTTCAACCATGGAAAATTATGGCCAACCTTCAGCAGAGGCCATCCCCTGGCTCAGGGTAGGCGAAGCCATAAGAAGTTAAACCAGACTCTCCTGGAGCCCTGGGCCTTGCTGATGACTCCTGGATGGCTTATTCTGGCAGGATCTGGATAAGACCACTGTTCAACTCTTGTTGTCATGGTTTCTGCCTGATTTAGGTCTCTTAGTTATTTCTAGATTTTGTGAACTACACCAATTTCTTCCAATAAGCTCAGTTTTGCTTAGTAAGACTTGTTGGGTGTAAGCAAGGAATCTTACATAAGAATTCTCTCTTAGCAATTACGTAAGACAAAAACAGTGTCCTGTGTTAGAGTTGAAGTGCAAGGAAGATTACCCAACTGATAGGATCTCTCACTGAACCTGGAGTGATGCAGCAATCCTTCTGTCTCTCTCTATTCCAGTGTTTTCGGTACAGACTCACAAGTGACAGCCCTGTTTTTGTACATAGGTGCTGGGTATCCAAACTCAGGTCCTCATGCTTAGGTAGCAGGTGTTTTTGCCAACTGAGCCATGGCCTCTCTTTTCCCCTCTCCCCCTAATCTCCCCTCTCACTTTGCTGGGAATCAGTCAAACCCAGAGCCTTGTGTATACTAGCTCCAGGCCTTCTGCAATCTATTTTTAAATGCTATTTAAGTAGGCTCTGCTCTCATGAGCTAATCACTTTCTCAAAGTTTCACCTCCTAATACTACCACTTTGGTGTTAATATTTCAACACATGATTCAGAAGGAAGGACCACAAATATTCAGCATACAGTAGCAGGAAAATTGGTAGAAAATATTGATAGAGTAGTTGCAGTTAAGCAGTACATTATCATAACATATGTAGGAACACAAAGATTACAGTCAAGGTGAACAACCAGACTACATCTACTTACATGTGAGAGAGATTCATAAGAGGTCTAAACATCCTTTGTTGGATATTTGAAATTTCAATTCCTTCTAGGCTGCTAAAGATACAAAGTTAATAGTTAAAAGAAGGTATGTCATAAATAGCATAATAAAATGAGTTTTTATGAAGAGCAGTTTAGCAAAGTACATCTAGTTAACACTTACACCCTTATTCTAAACAGAATTTTTATACTCAGCCTATCTATGCATGCCCCAGCTCCTCTTGTTTTGTTTTTTTTTTTTTTGTTTGTTTTTGGTTTTTTTGAGACAGGGTTTCCCTTTAGTCCCAGTTGGCCTGGAACTTGCTATACAGACCAGGCTGGCCTTGAGCTCCCTGAGATCTGCTTGCCTCTGCCTCCCAAGTGCTGAGATTAAAGGCATGCACCACCACACCTGGCTCTATGACAAATCTTAAGTACCCAGAACTAATGGAGCAGTGAATACACACAGATGCCTTCAGAGAATGTGAACACATGATGTAATATAAGATCCTGCTGACTTAAAGAAAGATGAAAAATGATTCATCATTATTTAATTTTTAGTTTATTAACATATAAGATAAAAGTAATAATTGTTTATAGTCCATCAAACACTCATATTTTTTGTGGTGCTGGAAATAAAACATGATTGAAAAATACAAAAGCATGCTATTAATATTGTGGTTAAATTACATATGTATATACTTACAGAGACTTGAGTTTGGCAAGGCAATCAAATTGATTTTCTTGGATTTTCTGGATTGGGTTATAGGAAATATTCCTATTTTTTAAAAAAGAAAGACAGCAATAGGTCATTGCTAAAAATTGCTTGAGTAAAGAGAGTATATTTGTTGACTTTGAGTTAATTTGAAACACCAAAAAAGCATAATACAACTAAGATTTAAATGTCAGATCTGAAACTGTAAAACTACTAGGAAAAAAAAAGCATTGAGGGGAAACCTACATGATATTGGCCTGGATTGTGATATATTTGATTGTAATCCCAAAAGCACAGATGGTAAAAGCAACAGATAAACAGGTCCACATTAAAGTAAAATCCTGCACACCTACAGAAAACATCGACAGTGTGAAAAAGCAGCCTCTGATAGGGTTGATTTTTAGTTTTCAAATTTTCTAAAATAGCTTTGGCTCTAGAACAGATTTTTTTTTTCATTCCTGGAAATCCCATCAAGTTCAGCCACATGCATTAGAAATGTGGATCACATGCTGCAATCTTAAACACGTATTTTTATTCACCATTTCTTTTTTATTTTAATTTATTTATTTTATTTATTTATTTATTTTATTATTTATTTATTTATTTATTTATTTATTTATTTATTTATTTATTTATTTTTGTATGTGTATGAATGTACTGTCTGCATGCAGGTCTGTGCACCCATGTCGTGCAATGTCGCGGAGGTCAGAAGAGGGTCTCGGATTCCCCTGGAGCTGGAGTTCTCCTGGAATTGGAGTTAATCAGTTATAGTTTCTCTGAAACTCTATTTTGAAATAATACAACCTATTTAGAACCATAACTGCTGTTTTAATTTTTTTAATGCAGTATGACTACTCTTGGTTCAAAAGAAAGAAACTGGGGAGAGGAAATGCAGAGAAGGAAATGCCAATTCCAGTCCAAAGCTTTATTTGCCAAGTTCTCTTAGACTGAGTTTTACCAAGCTATAAATTCTTGTAAATACTGTCTAGTGGGAACACTGAGAGCTTTGCCTCAGTGGCACTGCTGGACACTGCTGTGATGCCACTGTGCCGTCGTTATTTAATTGTTGCAAAGTGATGTATTTGCCTTAAATTTTGATTTTTGTATGTCTTGAAAACTAGAGTATTAAAGGTATTGAGATTGTGCAAATGCTGGGCATGCTTGGCATGAAATAATCTGTTTTTATTTTTACAAAAGTGTAATATAACTATGCAAGTGTGTTTATTAAAAGGACACAAACTAAAAAAAAAAAAAGCAGCCTCTATTATGGAAGAGATTATTGGAATAATCTTATGGAAGAAGCCCCTGCCTCTTCCCTTCCACTTCCCATCTCTTCTCTTAAAATTTGTTTCTTTCTTTTTTTTCTTTTTTAAATTATGGAACGCTTCATGAATTTGCGTGTCATCCTTGTGCAGGGGCCATGCTAATCTTCTCTGTATCGTTCCAATTTTAGCATATGTGCTGCCGAAGCGAGCACTTAAAATTCGTTTCTATATTTTGTACTAGGGATGTTAAGAGAACACTCCACTACTGAGCTTCATCCCTAGTCCCTGGAAACCTATCTGAGGATAGAGCGATATCCAAATATAAGGAACTCAGTTTATTTTTACCAAATGTGGATAATCTGATTAATAAGAAGGCAAAGGATCTGCATAGACATTTCTTAGAAGAAGATGCACAAGTGCTCAGCAAATAGAGCATGCTCAGCATTACTAATAACGGTAAAATGCAGAAAAAAAGTTTTTGAGGCAGAGAAGGTGAGGGTGACCTTGAACTCCTGACCTTGAACTCCTTCCACTTCTCTCCTGAATAAATGCTGGGATTACAGGCATGAGTCACCATGCCTGGTTTATGTGGTGCGGGGGATTAAACCCATGGCTTTGTGCATGCTAGGCAAGCACTCTGTCAACTGAGCCATATTCCTAGTCCCCAGTGCAAAATTAAGCCACAAAGAAGTATCAGCTCACAGCAGCTAGGATGGTGTTGATCAAAATGACAAATGACACTAAGTGTTTCAGGGGCTAGCAGAGAAAAGGTATCCTTTGACAGTGTTGGTGGGAATGGAGACTAACACAGCTCTGTGGAAATATGGTGGTGTATTCTGGTAATCCCAGTGTGTTGGAGGCAGAGGAAGAAGAATCATGAGCTTCAAGGAAGACAGGGCTACGAAGTAAGAACTTGTCAAAAAAAGGAAGAAAGAGGCCAGGTGTGGTGGTGCACACCTGTAATCCCAGCACTTGGGAGGCTGAGGCAGGCAGATCTCTGTGAGTTCAAGGCCAGCCTGGTCTACATAGTGAGTTCCAGGACAGCAGGGGTTACAGGGGCTACAGGGAGACCCTATCTCAAAAAGACCAAAAAAAAAAAAAAAAAAAAAAAGAAAGAAAGAAGGGGAGAAAGAAGGAAAGAAATATTATGGAGGATCCTCACAAAATTAAAATAGAACTATCAGATAATCCAGTATTTGTACTGAGTATATGTCCACAGGAATTGAAAGCTGCATGTTGAAGAGTTATCTGTACTTTCATGCTCCTTGTATTGTTGACAAGAGCCAAAATATGGCAACATCCTGCATATCTATCTGTACATGAACAGGTAAAGAAAATGTGATATGGGGCTGGAGAGATGGTTCAGTGGTTGAGAGCGCTGACTGCTCTTGCAGAGGACCCAGGTTCGATTCCCAGCACCCACATTGCGGCTAAGAACCGTCTTAGACTCCAGTTCTGGGGGAATCCAACACCCTCTTCTGACCTCTGCAGCATTGCATGACACGGGTGCACCAACCTACATGCAGACAGTACACTCATACACATAAAAAATAATAAATTAAAGAATATATTAAAAAAAGAAAATGTGATACAGAGAACAATGAGATATTACTCAGTCTTAAAGAAGAAAACCCCTGACATTTTTTTTTTTCTGGTCTTTTCGAGACAGGGTTTCCCTGTAGCCCCAGCTGTCCTGGAACTCACTCTGTAGACCAGGCTGGCCTTGAACTCACAAAGATCCATCTGCCTCTGCCTCCCAAGTGCTAGGATCAAAGGCGTGTGCCACCACGCCCGGCTGAAAACCCCTGACATTTGTAACAACATGGATTAACCTGGAGGACATTATCCTAAGTGCAATAAGCCATGTACAGACACCACATGCTCACACTAACATGTAATATAAGACACCATGTGCACACACTAACATGCAATATAAAACGTTGACATCACACAGAGGGCAAGAGACGAGAGATAAACAGCACTTAGATGGTGTGAAAAATCAGAGGGAAATATATTAGTTCAAAAGCCTACTGAAAAATACACATACATGAGTGCATGTGTTCATGAGTGCATGTGTTCATGAGTGCACATGTTCATGAGTGCATGTGAAGGCTATGTAACCAAAACCAGTGCCAGACTGGAGAAACCTCCCTTTGAGTGGTTGCTTAGTCCAAGGGACTCCCAAAATAGCATAGGATATTTCCACAGCCTTTGATTATTTCCTAGAGCTTGAAGGTAAGACCCTTGCTGAAGACAGGACACAGTTTGGAAACAGGACTTGGAGCAATCAAGCTAGAATTGACCTGGAAGCCTTCTACCTAAAGACTAGCTCCCACAGTATCAGAAGATACTACACAAACTGCCAAGGGAGAACCAACCAATGACCTAGTTTAGCTGTGGTGTCTAAGGAACACAACAATGACTGGCCCAGCAAATGATCTCTCTGGTACACTAGTGGCACTTTTATCTGGGGGTAATCACTAGTTATCTAATTGGACTTAAGGCCCACTAAGTGGAAATGAATTCATGTGTAGTACTGTAAACATAGTCATACATGTGGCTGGAGAAGTTATAGATTCTAGAGAAAAACCTACTTTTATCCCAATTGTAGACCAATGCAATTTTTCTGTTGTATTCTAAATATGTATCTTTATATTTATAGACACTCATTGTGCTGGATAGCTTTAGTGTCAACTTGACACACCTGGGTTGAAGGGGCCTCCATTGGGGAATTGGGTCCATTGGACTTGCCTATGGCCATGTCTGTGGAGTATTGTCTTGATTGTTGAGCAATGTGGGAGGGCCCAGCCCACTATAGGTGGTGCCAGTACTGGGCAGGTTGTTATGTACAGTATAAGAAGGCAGGCTGGGCATGAGCCAGGGGAGCAAGCCAGTAAGAAGCATTCCTCCATGGCCTGTGCTTTAGCTCCTGCCTCCAGGTTCCTGCCCTGAGTTCCTATCTTGGGCTCCTTGAGTGATAACCCGGGAGAGGTGAGCTGAATAAATCCTTTCCTCCTCAAGTTGGTGTTGGTCAGTCAGAGTGTTTTGTCACAGCAATTGAAGAGAAACACTCATCAAAGAAGCTTTTTTTTTTTGTAATAGAGGGAGACTATTACAAAGTTCCACCACTGGCCAAGCACAGAGGCTAAGTATCTGTGAGATGCCCAGCCCTGAGTGACACACCGACATTGCTACCTCTATACTTAAGGCTCAGGTAACACAGTGGAATGGGGGGCAGAAAGAACATTAATTTATGTATCAACTCTCACCAGTGAAGCTTCTTCATGCAACAGACGGTGATTGACTCTGAAAACCACAACTGGTCAGAGGATAAAATACTACAGAGTGCATATCCCTGAAGAGGACATCTATAGGAAATCTCTGCCACCCAAGTTTCAGGGACCATTGTGGAAGAGGGAGTGGAAAGAGCCAGAGATGGTGGATGAAGGATTAGGAAACAGTTTTCTGGAGAGCTAGGAAGTTACTCCTACGAACTTACAGCAATGGTGGGAGCATGCACAAGACCCATGCAAGCTCAAGCCAGACGAAACCCAGGCACAGATGGGCAAGTGGGTAGGAGGCCGCTACCTTAGCTGAGAGACTATTGGTAACTGATAGCTGCTGGAAGAGGGGGAGGTTTTTTTTTTTCCTTAAGCGTATGACACCAGATGGGTTAACCAGGCTTCAGTACATGTATACTGAAGAACATTCGGGGACCAAAACTTGACTTGATAAGGCCTTAATATATATATGACAGAGTACATGAAACCCTGTGGTGAAGGGGTGATATAAGGGCCATATAGAAACTGGGCGTGGTGGTGCACGCCTTTAATCCCAGCACTCCAGAGGCAGAGGCAGGCAGATCTCTGTGAGTTCAATGCCAGCCTGGTCTACATAGAGAGTTCCAGGAGAGCTCAGGCTATGGGGAGACCCTGGCTCAACAAGGTAAATAAAAAGAGGGGATAGAGATATGGGAGGGGGTCTAAATATCATCAGAATATAGTGTATAAAATTTTAAAATTCAATAAAAAACTTGAAGTCCTAGAAGCAGAAAATAGGATACTAGCCATCAACAGTGGAGGCTGATGCAGTCAGAGACAGGGCATGAAGACATGCTTGCTGAAGGTACAAAGGGTTTTAGATGAGGGGGATCAAGTTCTAGTGGAAATTTTCTACTGAAAAATGTGGGGACTACAGTTAAAACAATATATTGTATCATGAAATGCTACTAAAAAAGCATATTTTAAATGGTCTCACCAGAAAAATGTGAAGAATATGAAGAGATTTCTGGTAATTTCTCAGCTATGGCTAGGAAGAAAGAGACACACATAAGTGAAAGTATAGCTGAATTTAAAAGGAGAGAATTTCAGAATTTTCCCTCTTTTCTATCATGCTTTCCCCTACCACCAAGAATTTCTGAGATCACCTTGAAACAGAAATCATGAACTAAAGGAGCTTCTCAGAGGAACTTCTCACTGTAAGAAATGTATTCCAGATTAGACCATTGTCATAGGGTGAGTAGGGGAAGAGGGCTGCAGGTACAGATAGGAGAGGACGAAGGGTGATGAAAAATGTCTTGGGGAAAAGAAATAGGTGGGTCTGGTGGTGCCGGTCTGTAACTGTAGCTATTGGGGAGGCTGAAGTAGGGGATCATGAGTTCAAGGCTCGCCTGAACTACAGAGTGAGTTCAGTGCCAGCCCAGACAATGGAGTGAGAACCTGCTTCAAAGTAAAAAGTACAAAGCTGAGGATATTAGGTCACTGTTAGAGTGGTTGCATGAGATGTACAAGGCTCTGGTTCAATCCCCAGTACTGTAAATAAGTGAGTAAATAAATGAGACTCAATGAACTAGGAACAGAACAAAACTATTTCATTTAACAAAGGCAATATAAAAATCATATAACTAATATAAGTGATGGTAAATGACCTGAAACTTTATCTCTAAGGTCAGGAGTAAGACAAAGATGTCCGCTTTTACTATATCTGTTCCATATGGTACTAGAAGTTCTAGCCAGTGAAATAAGTCAAGAAAAAGATATGAAAGGCACCCAAATTGGAAAAGAAGGAGAAAAATTAACTCTACTCACAGATCTGGTTATCTTTTATATAGAAAATGTCAAAGGTTTGAGGAAAAAAAATTGTAGAGAAATGTCAGAGCCAATAGACTGAGTTTCCTGATACAAAACCAACATACAAGAACCATTTGTAGCTCAAGGATCATCACGGAAAGGGATTGTAGTGGAAAGACGGGAAGAGCCAGGAGAGGTGGATGACCACAAAGAAACAGCTTTCCAGACAGCTGGGAAGTTACTCATATGGAATCGTAGCAATGGTGACACTGTGCACAAGACCCATGCAAGCTCTAGTCAGACAAATGGAATCTCAGCACAGACAGGGAGAAAGTGGGTAAGAAACCCCAACCCTATGTGAGGATCTCTTGGCAATTGATGGCTGCTGGGAAGGGGAGAGTCAATCCCGTTTAAGGGTGGGACTCTGAGTGAATTGGCCAGGTTCCAGCTGATGAACCCACACAGAAGGCTATACATATGAATATACAGAAATCTGGTTGGCAGTTAGAAAGGCAGGTGCAAATATGGGAGGGGATATAAATATAATCAGAATATATTGTGTGAAATTTGCAAAAATTCAATTAAAAATGAATAAAAAATATAGTTCTACCTGCTGGGAGGGGAAAAGACAGTGTTTTTACAGAGAAGCAACTCTTGGTGTGCCCAGTGGATGGACCCATACTGAAGGATATTTGGGGCACCAATCAGATTTTATAGGATGTATTATATATATGAGAGTACATTAAATTGAGCAGGGGAGGGGGAAGGCTCAGTTAGGGAAGGAGAGCTAAATATCATCAAACTATATTGTATGAAAATTGTAAAAATTCAATAAAAATACGAATAATCAAGGAGGACATGAAGTTTAGGAAGTGGTAAGGAGGGGTGGACAAGGGAAGGTGTTTGACATGATCAAAATACATTGAATAGTTCAAACAGTAGAAATATTTAAAAAACTGAATCCTGTTTGTTTTATTTCCTTAGTTTAAAGTAGCACAAATAACTTTGTATTAATAGAAGACAATTGAATTCTAAACCAAAATTCATTTTTCTTAGGTATATTGGACATGCCTTATAATTTGTAAAGTGAAATGTACTAAAAGCTGCATATCTCAATATTAGTTAGTGATTCAAATGCTATAATAATGTGGATATATCTTAAAAGCATCATGTAATGAATATAAGCTGCTATTAGAAAAAAATAAAGTGTTTGAATTTTTTAACATCTTTTTAAAAAATTTTTATTTATTTTTGTATGTGTATGAATGTACTGTCTGCATGTAGGTTTGTGCGCCTGTGTTGTGCAATGTCAGAAGAGGGTCTTGGATTCCCCTGGAACTGGAGTTCTCCTGGAATTGGAGTTACAGACGGTTCTTAGCCGCCATGTGGGTGCTGGGGATCGAACCCGGGTCCTCTGCAAGAGCAGTCAGTGCTCTTAACCGCTAGGCTATCTCTCCAGCCTCTGAATTTTTTTTTTAATCTTTTTGAGACAGGGTCTCCCTGTAGCCCCAGCTGGCCTGGAACTCACTCTGTAGACCAGGCTGGCCTTGAACTCACAGAGATCCACCTGCCTTTGCCTCCCAAGTGCTAGGATTAAATGTGTGCGCCACCATGCCCTGCTTGATTTATTTATTTTTATTTTACGGGTACAAGTGTTATTCCTGCTTGTGTGTAAGTGCTCCCATGTTGTGCAGTGCCTGAGGAGGACAGTAGAGGGCATCAGATCCCCTGGAACTGGAGTTTCAGATGGTTGTTAGGTATTAGCACCCATGTGGGTGCTGGAATAGAACTTGGGTTTTCTGTTAGCACCCATGTGGGTGCTGGAATAGAACTTGGGTTTTCTGCAAGAACACCAGTGCTCTTAACTGCTGAGCCATCTCTCCAGCCCTCTCATTTGGGTTTCAAGACACAATAATGCCATAAGGAAGTAAGGAAAACAATCTTAAAACAATAAAGTAAACAACAAAAGAGTGAAAGATGTGAACTCTGGAAGAAATTGAAGAAAATAGGGATGGGAAACAAGAGGAGACAACGTGGGGGAGAAAGACAAATAGTGCACGCTGACTGTGATACATGGGCCTATATAATATACATGACATGAAAACAAAACAGGGACCATTTTGGGGAAAAAGGGGGTGGGATAGGGGAGTGAATCAGGGTGGTGAATAAGGACAAATTCTAATGATGAACGTGTGGAGTTGTCATAACTGAAATTTTGCACCCTAAAAACATACAGAAAAAAATTGTGGAAGATACCTGCTATGGTTTGAATGTCCCCTCCAAAGTTCATGTCAAAATTTAATTCCCATTATGATGGGAAATTATGAGACAAGACTTGCAAAAGATGGTTAGTTTGTGAGGACTCTGTCTTCCTGCATGCATTGATGCCATCATTTTGGGAATGGGCTCCTGATAAAAGGGTAAGTTTCCCTCTCCATCTCTCTCCTGTCTTCTCTTGTGATGGCTTCTACCATACTGACACAGCAAGAAGGCCTTCACTAGATGTGGCCTTCACTTTTGGATTTCTAGTCTTCAGAACAGTGGGCCAAATAAACTTGTATTGTTTGTAAATTATTTAGGTGGAGGCTAGAGAGATGGGTCAGAGGTTAAGAGCACTGGCTGCTCCTGCAGATGGACATGGATTTGGTTTCCAGCACCCAGATGGTGGCTAACAACTATCAGTAACCCCAGTTCTAGGGTATTGTGCTGGATGGCTTTAGTGTCAACTTGACACACCTGGGTTGAGGGAGCCTCAATTGGGGAATTGGCTCCATTGGATTGGCCTGTGGCTACATCTGTGGAGTATTGTCTTGAGGGTCGAGCAGTGTGTGTGTGGGGGCCCAGCCCACAAGAGTGGTACCACCCTGGGCAGGTTGTTGCGTACTGTATAAGAAGGTGGGCTGGGGGGCTGGGCATGAGCCAGGAGAGCAAGCCAGTGAACAGCATTCCTCCATGGCCTGTGCTTCAGCTCCTGCCTCCAGGTTCCTGTCCTGAGTTCCTACCTTGGGCTTCCTAAGTGATGAACTGTGACCCAGGAGATGTAAGCTGAATAAACCCTTTCCTCCCCAAGTTGGTGTTGGTCAGAGTGTTTTGTCACAGCAATGGAAGACAAACTAGAACAGAAATTGGTACCAGAAGAGTGGGATATTGCTATGACAGACCTGACCTTGGTGTTTTGGGGAAGGATTGTGGAGGTGTTTGGAACTTTGGGCTGGGAAGATCATTGAATGCCTAAAGATCGTGGCTGTGGAGCTTGGAGCAGTTTTGCTGAAGGAGTTGTAGAAGATGGAGGCCTGGCTTGTGAAGTTTCTAGTTTCAAAGGGGAGCAGAGAGCATCAGGACTGTGTAATTTGTGGGTTCTGGTCAGCTGGGGCTGAAGAATCAGCTGTAAGTAACAAGAGACCAGAACCTGAAGTGAAATCTTTGTTATACTGGGACAATTGATGCTGGTTGGCTGGGGCTGAAAAATCAGTTGTAAGTAACAAGAGACCAGCATCACTGTGGTGAAATCTTCTGGGAAGAATTTCTTCAGGGTCAGCACACAGAAGCTGTGATCCAGAAGGGGCCCGAGCCTCCATATCAAGCCAGAAGCAGGACTTGGTAATGTGTAAGAGTCTCTTATATGGTTCTGGTGTTGAAATTTGAGGGGGTCACAGAGAGCAGCCAAGGCTTGGCACTGTGAGAGGTCAGGAAAGACCATTGGTAGAAGTGTACCTCTGTTGGAGTGGAGACCCCAGGATTGCAGGGGTCATGGAGAGAAGCCGAGGCTTTGCACCAGGAGAGGTCAGAAGAGACCACTGGTGAAGGTGCTGCCTCAGTTTCAGTGGTGACCCCAGCTTTTTGGAGATTCCAGGACCATGGGAGGACCACCAAGAGCAGTGGTAGGTGTGGAATGGAGTCGGCCTGGGCCTGCGAGATGAGCTGTGTGTGCCATGGATGGCAGAATCAGAGAAGGGGAGCTGCCGAAACCCTTTGGAGCCCAGAAGATCGTGAGTGAATCCCAGATGTCCAGCATTGAGCTACTTTGCTGGACTTAGGTTTTGTTTGAGAGTACCTGATTCTTCCCTTTGAAATAAGACAGTACTTGTTTTGGATTTTACAGTAGCACACAGTTAAGAGACTTTTAACAGACTGTGAACTTTTAAGTGTTTGGACATTTTAAGGACTGTGGGGCTTTTAAGCTTGTATTGTCTTAGGTTGTGATTAATGTTAACATCATACTTTGGGGATAAGAACTGGAAAGGTAGTGGTTTAATAGTGATGTGTTTTGTGTGTCAAGTTGACAAGGGATCAATTGTGCTGGATAGCTTTAGTGTCAACTTGACACACCTGAGTTGATGGAGCCTCAATTGGGGAATTGGCTCCATTGGATTGGCCTATGGCTACATCTGTGGAGTATTGTCTTGATGGTCGAGCAGTGTGTGTGGGGGGCCCAGCCCACAAGAGTGGTGCCACCCTGGGCAGGTTGTTGCATACTGTATAAGAAGGCAGGCTAGGGGGATGGGCATGAGCCAGGAGAGCAAGCCAGTGAACAGCATTCCTCCATGGCCTGTGCTTCAGCTCCTGCCTCCAGGTTACTGCCCTGAGTTCCTACCTTGGGCTCCCTAAGTGATGAACTGTGACCCAGGAGATGTAAGCTGAATAAACCCTTTCCTCCCCAAGTTGGTGTTGGTCGGAGTGTTTTGTCACAGCAATGGAAGACAAACTAGAACAGGTATTCTATGCACTCTTCTGACTTCTGAGAGTATTGCATGACTAGCATGACACAGGTGCACTTCCAACATACAGTTAATACATTCATACACTTTAAAAAATAAATTGGCCAAAAAAAAATAAATTGGCCAAGTGGTATTCTGTTATAGTAGCAGAAAATGGACTAAGTCAAAGCCAGTGAAGGGAAATATAACCTGTGCTCATAGTGTGGAAGGCTCAGTGCATATTAAACTTCATGAATTCATGTGGAACATCAAGGGAGTCCACATAAGAAAAACATTCTTGAAAAAAGTGTAACAGAGTTGGGGATGGAGAGATGGCCTAGCAGTTAAGAGCGCCAACCGCTCTTGCAGAGGACCTGGGTTCGATCCCCAGCACCTACATGGTGGCTGAGAACCATCTTTAACTCCAGTTACAGGGGAATCTGACACCCTTTTCTGACCTCCGTGGCATTGCACGACCCGGGTGCACAAACCTACATGCAGACAGTACATTCATACACATAAAAAATAAATAAAATTAAAAAAATAAATTAAATAAAAAAAAGTGTAACAGAGTTAAGGATTGTGCAATACCCTACAGGTGTGTAGAACAACAGGATAAAGTATAAAGCTCAAGAACACCCCCACTCAGACACAGTCATATGATTTTTTGACGCAATCATCAGAGCCATTCAATAAGGAGAGGACAGTCTTTTTAATCAATGGTGTTGAAAAACTGTATCACTTCATACAAAAGAATAGAACTAGACTTTTACCTTATAGCATATACATGGGTTAACTCCAAATGGATCAAAGGCCTAAATGAAAAGCTATAAAACAGCTGGGCAGGTGGCTCATGCCTTTAATCCCAGCACTTGGGAGGCAGAGGCAGGTGGATCTCTGTGAGTTCAAGACTAGCCTGGTCTACCGAGAGAGCTCCAGGGCAGCTAGGACTAAAGGGAGACACTGTCTTAAAAAGACAAAAAAAAAAAGAAAAACTATAAAACTCCTCGAAGAAAACATGGGGAAAACTTCATGGATTTGGATTTGGAATAATTTGGCAGGGTTTTGGATATAAAACTGAAAGTATAGACAATGAAGAAAAACTATAAAACTGGTACCACATCAAAATTAGAATGTTATAATGAAAAGACACTGACAGAGGGAAAACGTAACCCATACAAAGGGGTGGGATATTTGCAAGCCATGTGTCTAAAGGAGCTGACATCCAGGATGGATAACGAACCAAAACTCAGTAACAGGAGGAAGAGTTCATTTAAAGGCTTAAGAGATTCCTCAGCCGGGCATGGTGGCGCACACCTTTAATCCTAGCACTTGGGAGGCAGAGGCAGGCGGATCCTTGTGAGTTCAAGGCCAGCCTGGTCTACAGAGCGAGTTCCAGGACAGCTGGGGCTACAGGGAGACCCTGTCTCGAAAAGACCAAAAA
>VZQC01001685.1:422367-437979 GCA_009823505.1 Rhizomys pruinosus
ATGGAGCAAAGAGCTGAACAGAGACTTCACAAGTGAGGAATTAGAGATGGCTGAGAAACACCTTAAGAAGTGTTCAACATCATTAATAATTAAGGAAATGCAAATCAAAACCATTTTAAGATAACATCTTACTCCAATAAGACTGGCTAGGATCAAGAAAACAAATGATACCAAGTGCTGGAGAGGTTGTGGGGAAAGAGGAACACTCATCCACTGTTGGTGGGAATGTAAACTCATACAGCCACTATGGAAAGCAGTGTGGAGAACCCTTGGAAGACTTGGAATGAACTCGCCACCCGACCCAACCACTCCTAGGCATGTGCCTACAAGACTCACCCCACTGCAGAGATACATGCACAGCCATGTTTATTTCAGCTCTCTTCACAATAGCAAGGAGCTGGAACCAACCCAAATGCCCCTCAACTGACGAGTGGATAGAGAAAATGTGGTACATCTACACAATGGAGTTTTCTATGCAGCAGTAGAGAAAGATGACATCATGAGCTTTGCAGGAAAATGGCTTGAAGTAGAAGACATCATGCTGAGTGAAGTAACACAGTCTCCAAAAAACAAAAGATGAATGGTATCCCTCATCTGTGGATGCTAGTGCCAATTACCTAGTTGTAAGTATTTCTTGTGCACAGCCCCTTGAGCTTTTGTCCAAGCAGTTGGGAGTGATGCATATTGGAAACAACAACAACAACAAGAACAACAGAAAGGACTGCATCAAAGAACTGACTGAACCAGTGAACTTCTGCTCAAAACAGTCAACTTCCACATGGAGAATATTGAGAAAGACTGAGAAAGAAATGAAAAGCATGTTTGGCAGAGTACATGAGCTCTGGTGGGGTGGGGGGATAGGGTGGGGGACACGGGTCTAGATTTGATAATCTTGTACAAAATATATATTAAATAAATAAATAAAAAAAGAAGTTATCAACTGCCCATAGCTCCTCTGTTAGGGGTGAAAAAAAAAGATTAGATAATGTAAGAATGTGCACTGAAAAATATGTTTTTGAAACAACTCTGTGGTTCAAAAACTACTCCTAAAAGTATGATAGAGCAAGAGAAAGAATGAGAATATGAGAGGAAAAAAGAAAAAAGAAGAAAAAAGGAAAAGAAAAAAATACTGCTTAACTGAAAAAAAATGAGTGAAAAATATTAAATGTGCAAAGTGGAGTAAAAAATAAGTCACGTAGGCATGGTGGTGCATGCCTTTAATCCCAGCACTTGGGAGGCAGAGGCAGAGGCAGGCAGATTTCTGTGTTTTAAGTCCAGGCTGGTCTACTTGTGACATAATTTAAATGCTTTTTTTTTTGGTCTTTTCGAGACAGGGTCTCCCTGTAGCCCCAGCTGTCCTGGAACTCACTCTGTAGACCAGGCTGGCCTTGAGCATTAGAAGAGAACTTTAAAGATACGTGGCAGGACTGATGTCTAAAAGAAATTCTCATTGATAGAACACTACCATGACCTGGAAAGGTGGGAGCAGGGTGTTACTCACAGCTTTACATTTTAAATGAGGGCTAAAAATAAAAAAAAATGTGTTGTATTTGTAGAACCTAGAGCACTAGTTCCCAAAGTGCAGCCCCAAACCTGCAGCAACAGCACTGTTAGGAACTTGGAGATAGAGATTCCTGGGCTTGGCTTCAGATCTACCAACTCAGGCCAGCCTGGTCTACATTGTGAGTTCCAGGCGAGCTGGGGCTACAGGGAGACCCTGACTCAACAAGACAGGAAAAAAGTTAGAACTTAAAAAATAGAATGAAGTTGGGCTGGAGAGTGGTTAGGAGCGCTGACTGCTCTTGCAGAGGACCAGGGTTCAGTCCCTGGCACCCACATGGCGGCTGAGAACCATCTGTAACTCCAATTCCAGGAGAACTCCAGTTCCAGGGGAATCCGACACCCTCTTCTAACCTCCGCGACATTGCACAACATGGGTGCACAAATGTACATGCAGACAGTACATTCATACACATAAAAAGTAAATAAAAAAATTAAAAAAAATAGAATGAAGTGAAAGTATTGTTAACAAGTGAAACAAAAAGGAGAAAAATGGGAAGCACATGGGACAGTGACAGAAGAAAGACCGTCAAATGTTAGAGTGGCTTGGTTGCGTGTCCTCAGAACGTGCAGACTGCCAGTCCTATCCACGGTGTATGTGGCCTGGGGGCAGAGAGTTGAGCTTGCGTGGTGCCCTTGTCTTTTCCATGGTGCATGCTGCTGTTCAGTCTATATCAGACAAGTGTCTTTTCATCAGCCCTCTCTTCGCTTTAGCAACTTCCCTTCTTTTGCCTAGTAGGGATCTTCCCTGGCCAGTTAGCTTTGCAGCCTTTGGGCTATGTAGCTTTTATCACCCTTCCAAGACTCTCCAGATCATACTTCTGAGAGGCTAATGTTCTAGCTGAGGGTGTCTCTCAAGAGAGTCGGGTGTCGGGAAAGCAACCACAGGGCTGCGATCTTTGCAGGCTGCGGCTCTGTTTTCATAGTTTATAAACTCTATGATGGAGGGATATAGCTGCAAGTGTCACATATTCTGGAGCCTCTGGTTTTAGACTCTAGAGTAGTTGATCATTCCAGAATGATTTTCCATTGATAAGATCTGCTCCAAAAAACCCAGGGTAAGGCTAACTTTCCCTATCCACTTTACTACTTGAGCTGAGCCTCCTGCTGCCTGAAGGCTTTGGCTTGTCAGCATCTGGCCCTCCTGCTTTCCACTATTGCCTCCCGAGGGTGTCTCTCACCCTAAAGCTGTGGCAGGTTAAATACCTTCAGGTTCCATGTCTTATAGTTCTCCGTGCCCAGGTCTCCAGAGTAGCTCAAGTTATACTGTAGACCCTCACTCAAGACTGCCTGGCTCCTATACCTTCTAAGTCATAAACAGTAACAATGGGATTCTCACCAGTGCTGGTCCATCTGCCAGAGGAATCACGGCCTCACTAAAACCCACAATTGCCTTTGAGGCTTGGGAGGGCTGTGGGCTTGTCCTAAGGGAGGGATCCCAGTTTCTTTTTACTAGCTCCAACTGGCTTATTTGGAGAATTCTGCACCTTGCCATTGGGGCTGTGTTCTGCTGGCTTATTTCTTGGTGTGTCTCTGTTCTTCCCTTCTTGTGTCCAGCTGTCTGTCACTCCCTCTGTGGATTTCTGAAGGCCTTTCTGCTTTTGGAACAAAGTCTACTCTTTCTTTTCTTTTCTTTTTTTTTTTTTTTTGTCTTTTTTTTTTTTTTTTTTTTGTCTCTTTTTGAGACAGGTCTCCCTGTAGCCCCAGCTGTCCTGGAACTCACTCTGTAGACCAGGCTGGCCTTGAACTCACAAAGATCCGCCCGCCTCTGCCTCTATTCTTTCTTATAAGGATTCTTCTCTTTTAATGGACCACACAGAGGCAACTTCTAATCTACTGTGATGGGTAGGTTTTTTTTTGTTTTTTTGGGGGGTATTTTTGAGGCAGGGTCTCCCTTTTAGTACCAGTTGTCCTGGAGCTCACTCTGTAGACCAGGCTGGCCTTGAACTCACAGAGATCTGCCTACCTCTACCTCCCCGAGTGCTGGGATTAAAGGCTCGTGACACCACGCCTGGCTGATGGGTAGGTTTAATTGTCAACTTGACACAGTGTAGAATCACCTGGGAAGAGACTCACGGTGTCTTGTGGGCAAGTCTGTAGGGGATTGTCTTGATTGCTATGGGATACTCTTGATTACTATGCCATAGTAATGGGTCTTCCCATAGCAATCAAGTGGATGGCACATTCCCTAGTTTTGGACTCTGGATTGTATAAGAGAAAAGGAAGCTATCTGAGCATTAAGCATGCATACGCTTACTTATCTCTGCTGTCAACTGACTAGATGTGCTGTCGACTGACTAGATGTGATAGGACTAGCTGCTTTAAGCTCCTGCCATTGTGATTTCCCCTCCATGACTGACTATGATCTGAAGTTGAAAGCTAAAGGAGACCCTTTCTTCTCTGTCAAGTTATCACAGCAATAGAAATGAAAAAGGAATCTACCCTCTTACCTGGTCTAATCTGTGTTTGCATTTACTTGAATAACATGTGGCATGATTTCAAGATGGCTTTGTCTTATCCTTAAGTATTTAATTCCTTCTACTACTACAAACCATTCCCACTTCTCCCAGCATCCCTGGACCCAAGCCACAGACACCTGCCAAGAGAAAACCCAAATGATATTTTTCTTTCATACCTAAGTTTAAAAGTCAATGTTGTGTGGCTCACACCTTTAATCCCAGCACTCTGGAGGCAAAGGTAGATGTAGGTGGATCTCTGTGAGTTCAAGGCCCACCTGGTCTCCATAGTGAGTTCCAGGCCAGCTGGGGCTACAGGGAAACTCTGTCTCAAAAAGACAAAAAAAAAGTCAATGTAAATGGAATAGTAAACAAATTTGAAGATTTTTCAGATATTCACTTAGTCTCCTACTTTTAGGTACAGTATGATTTCCTCTGGGAAAGTAGCTGAACTATTTTTCAGTACTCATGTAAAGCACACTGTATCTGAAGAGCCACTTGCTGGAAGAACTCACATTTTTTAATGGCTTGGAGTCCATCAGGATGAGTGTCAGAATTTGAAAAAAAAAATCCTGATACATCAGTAGTATCATATTGCCTGCACACAGGGTGTTAGGTATCATATAATGAGGGCTTTGACTTTTCCCACAATAGGCCCCAGTAAAAATCATATCTTGTATTGGGACATATAGTCCACATATTCACCATTCACAATCCAAGACTTATGAAATAAGACATTTACTATCTGTATTGCTGGCTGAATGTTATATATTTTATATATATATATATATATATATATTTTTTTTTTTTTTTTTTTTTTTTTTTTTCTCCCTCTGACATTTTTTTTTGGTCTTTTCAAGACAGGGTCTCCCTGTTGTCCCAGCTGTCCTGGAACTCACTCTGTACACCAGGCTGGCCTTGAACTCACAAAGATCCACCTGCCTCTGCCTCCCCAGTGCTAGGATTAAAGGCGTGCACCACCATGCCTGGCTTCTGACATATTTTTTATCTGATTCATAATTCTTTTTTTTTTTTTTATCTTTTTGAGACAGGGTCTTCCTGTAGTCCCAGCTGTCCTGGAACTCACTTTGTAGACCAGGCTGGCCTTAACTCACAGAGATCCACCTGCCTCTGCCTCCTGAGTGCTGGGATTAAAGACGTGTGCCTGCCACCATGCCTAGCCTTCTTTTTAATTTGTAAAGTATTGGCCAGGACCCAGAGAAATGGCTTAGTGGTTAAGAGTCTTTGCTGCTCTTCCAGAGGACCCAAGTTGGGTTCTTAGCATCCATGTTGGGTGACTCCAGCTTCAGAAAACCCAGTGCCTTCTTCTGGCCTTTGTGGTCATTGCACTTCTCTCTCTCTCTCTCTCTCTCTCTCTCTCTCACACACACACACACACACACCTCTTTTTTTAAAGTGTTAGTCAGGATTTGTTAAATTGGTTATGCTAACACTATTTTCACTATTAGCAGTACAAAGATTTTGAAAAACAAGCTGTGAACTGGGTTTGGTGTTGAAGTAGCTCTAGTGAACTGGGAGTTTGTTTTGGCATCTAAGGTAGCTCTAGTGGTCTTTATTTTTTAAAGAGCAGGGGATATGGATTTAAAATTGACCATCATTTTTGCAATAGAGTCTTCGAACTGGTCAAATGCAGAGAAAAGTGTCTCTGAGATGCTTAACTCTAAGTGACTCATCTTCAAGGCAACTTCTACACACAGGATGAATGCATCTCTCAACTCTCCCCAGAGAAGCTTCCTTATACAGCACATTGTGATTAACACAGAAACCCACAACTGGCCAGTGTACAGTGAATAAAGGCTCCAGAGTGCTTGTATCTGAACAGACACCTGTATCAAACTTCTGCTTCTCAAGGCTCAGGGAACATTGCAGAAGATGGGGGGAAAAGACTGTATGAGCCAGAGGTGGTCGATGACCACAAGGGAACAGCTTTCCAGACAGCTGGTCCGTTACACATATGAACCCATAGCAATGGTGACAGCGTGAACAAATCCCACGCAAGCTCAAATGAGACAAAATTGCAGCATAGACATAGGGAAGTGGGTTAAAAATCTCAACCCAACCCAAGGAATTTTGAAGTTTGGTGGTGGCTGGGAGGGGAAAAGATTGTCTTACAGTGGATGGAGACACAAATTAGACTCTATAGAGTGTATTGTATATGTAAGAGAGTACATTGAATTGGGTGAGGGGAGTGGAGGAAGATGAGGATGGGGAAGGTATTGAAATACTATTAAACTATATCATATAAAAATCACTAAAATTCAATAAAAAATAAAATAAAAATCAAAACAATATTAAAAAAATTGTCCAGAAAGGCAAAAGAAGAAAGTCTATTCTATAACACTTTAAGCTTTATCTTGGTTGGCACGAAAATTCTGAAGTATTGGAAAATTCTTTTGAATATAATCTGTTTTTTTATTTACAATTATAAAGAAAAAACCTTTCCAGTAATGATTTGCAAATGAGAAACAATTTTACAAACCATGACCTCAGTTCAATGTTGCTTAAACTGAAGTTCAAGTTTCTTGGTGCTCTGTGAGAATTTCTTTCTATTAAAATAGGTCTGTATATTATTAAGTTATAATGATGCATAATGACACCATAATGATTCATGTGTGTTTAAATCTGTGATTAACCTTGGTTTAAAAAATTTAAAAACACTCAACAGTCAACTTCCACATGGAGAATATCGAGAAAGATTGAGAAAGAGATGAAAAGCATGTTTGGAAGAATACATGAGCTCTGGTGCGGTGGGTGGATAGGGTGGGGGACACGGGTCTAGATTTGATAATCTTGTGCAAAATATATATTAAAAAAGATTTAATTAAAAAAAAAAGAAAAAATACACACCTACACAAATACAAGAAGCACATAGAACACCAAATAAACAAGATCAGAAAAGAAACTCTCCCTGCCATATCATGATCAAAACACTAGAATCTCAAAACAAAAACACAATACTGAAAGCCACAATAGAAAACCAGCAAGTTACATATAAAGGAAAATCCATCAGAATTACAGCTGACTTTTCAATGCAAACCATGAAATCTAGAAGAGCTTGGACCAAAGTATTTCCAGTACTAAATGACTACAGATGCCAACCCAGGTTACTCTACCCAGCAAAAATGCCAATTATAATTAAGGAGAAAGGAAAATATTTCATGACATAAACAAGATGAAAGAATACATGTCTAAAAAAATCAACCCTCCAGAAGCAGATCAGAGGACAGATGAAAGGAGCAGCTAACATCACGTGGCAAGACAGAGTAACTAATGAAGGTATAAACCCAGAAATACATAGACCAAAAATGGCAAACAGAAAATGGCCTAGTGGTTAAGAGCACCAACCGCTCTTGCAGAGGACCTGGGTTCGATCCCCAGCACCCACATGGCGGCTGAGAACCGTCTGAAGCTCCAATTCCAGGAGAACTCCAGTTCTGGGGGAATCCAACACCCTCTTCTGACCTCCGCGGCATTGCACGACACGGGTGCACAGACCTGCATGCAGACAGTACATTGATACACATACAGAAATAAATAAAAAAAAAGAAAGGTCATAGTGGGGGCTGGAGAGATGGCCTAGCGGTTAAGAGCGCCGACCGCTCTTACAGAGGACCCGGGTTCGATCCCCAGCACCCACATGGCGGCCGAGAGCCGTCTGAAACTCCAATTCCAGGAGAACTCCAGTTCCAGGGGAATCCAACACCCTCTTCTGACCTCCGCGGCATTGCACGACACGGGTGCACAGACCTGCATGCAGACAGTACATTGATACACATACAGAAATAAAAAAAAAAATTAAAAAAAAAAGAAAATAAACTGAAGGGAAGCAATATGCATCTCTCAATAACAACCCTAAATATTAATGGTCTAAACTCCCCAATCAAGAGACACAGACTGGGAGACTGGATTAGAGCACGTCTCAGTGTGAGTTTTCAATGGGAAAAAACTTTATTACTGTATGATATGAATCTGAGAGAAATGAAAATTATGAAAAGATTTACAAAGAAATAGAAAAACTTAAAAACACTGATTTTTTTTCACTTCATACACTAATGTATTTTATTTTGATCAAATACACCCTGCACTCCTCCCCTTTAACTCCTCCCAGGCACCTCCATCCCATCCTAACTTCATACTCATATATAAATACAACTTAGTGACTCTAATTAGCATTGCCACCATGGATGCGTATGGTATGCAGGGCTTTCCACTGTAAGTGTTAGCAACTTGCCAGGGACTGTCTGTGGCTTCTCAGCTAGTGGTGGAGCTGTGCGAGCCCCCACTTCCACCATGCTGTAATACTGATGGTGTGCAGATCTTGTGTAGGCAGCCATAGCTGTCGAGAGTTCATGGGTGGAACTGCCTGTCAGGTCCAGAAGACACTGTTTCACAGATGTTCTTCCTGACCTTTGGCTCTTTCGATCTTTCTCCCCCTCTTCCCTTCTACTCTCTGGCTTCTACCATTTCTCCCTGAAGGAAAGCCATAAAACTAGGGTTCTCTTCCTCAAAGCCAGCCATTAAACCTAGAATTATTATTCTACCCTTCCCTTAGCTTTCCTTACTTTTTTTTTTCTAGTACTACAGATTGAACCTGGGGCATCCTGTATGCAAGACAAGCACTCCAGCACTGAGCTTTAGTTCCAGCTTCTCATGGGTTTCTGTGTAAATTGGATGTAAAGAAATTCCCAGCTGTGCCTTGTCTGATAGATGATTATGAGACCTGTATCCTAGAAGAGTCATGTCCCAAACCTGATAGGAAGGGGTGGCACATGGAGGCGAAGAGCTATGTGGCACACTGCCCTCTTGGGTTTCCCCTCTCATCCTATCACCATAAAGCCTTAGCCTATGGGTCTAATCACATTTCCACATGGCTGTCCATTTTTTTTTAATGGAACCTAAGCATAAGCATGAACAAATTTTCCTGGGTCTTTTGGTCTTCATTATTAAAGACTCTTTTGTTACATGCAACTGATGAAATAACTCTGTCATGTTCTCTTCCAGCTAACTTGGCTTCTTACAGGACTGTTAACCATGAACCTCTTGATGGAAGAGGGAAGGAATCACACCTTTCTGTCCCTACACATGCTTCCCCTGGCTTCTGTCCACATAAAACATTCATTTGGCTTGTAAGGAAATTTAATATTACTTCAGAAACAGAAGGTATTACTTACAAAACAGTTAAATTATTGCAGGAAATAAAAGTCAAATTTCTTAAGTTATGGATATGGTTGCCTTCAAAGTCCCTGGAACATAAAAATAAAACACAATCAAACTAAATTCACAGACAGAAATAAACTGGCTAGGAATTATTTGCTATCTAATAAAATATTTTTTCTTCATATTATCTTTACTTCATATACTCTGACTTACAGCCATTTATATAGCAGGCAAATATATATATATATATATGTATATATATAACATGTGCTTTTTGGGATCAATAGTAAAAATGATGTGAAGCCTGGGGTCCAATCCCGGCACCACAGAATAAAATACTTTGAGTCACATGTTTATCATGTGTCCACAGAGATATGAGTATTATTCCGAGAAACTGGAGAGAATAATTAATTCAAAGTGAAAAGTTTTTGTGGGAAGTAGCTTATTTATTAACAGATATTTCTCAGTAACCTATACTAAACATTCGTTCAGAGTTTCAATGGCACTTCTCTAAGCAGAAATGCAGCTAGGGGTTGCAAAAGATGCTATTATACAGCAAAAGCTGCAAGTGCAAAGACAATATTAGTTCTGTCTTCCCAAACAGTCCTCCAAAAAATTCCCAGTAGCCCATCACTGATGGGACCAATCTCCTTTGCTTTTCAAATTGCCATACCCATTGCGTTTGCATCATTGAGTTAGGGGGCTTAGAGATCCCTCTTGAGTGTGCATGCTATGTGGAGATGTCATCACAAGGATGCTGGGGGGAGCAGCAGAAGTTACCAGCATTTGTTTTCTAGCACTAGGGATCAAATTCAAGGCTTTGTGCAGGAGAGGCTAGGGCTCCACCACTGAGCTATATCCACTCAGAGGCTGTTCTTTAATTGCTTCTCTTCTTTGATCTCATAGGTAGGCATATGCTAGAAGTTGCCAGAGGAGGAGGGAGCCACAGTTTATCACACACTGCTAGTAAACAGTGCCCTTATACCTCAGTGCTTTACAACACTCAGTTATATGGTTGTTATATAGCACAAAGCTATTCAGGAGCAACTGGGACTCAAAGGTGGGGTAGAAGTGTGACAGAGTTGCTTGAAACCTGGAAGGAAAATCTGGGAATCACTAACAGAAAAGTCCGTGTTCTGCTTGCTCCAGTGGACGGCCAGGAGTTTAGGGGAACGGCATTAAAATTGACATGGACAGAGCAAAATACGCCTGAGTGATTTAGAAGGTCAGGATTAAAGGATCTAAAAATTAGATAAATTGAAGGAATTACTGTTTTGTCTTTTTGAGACAAGGTCTCCCTGCACCATCAGCTGATCTGGAACTCGCTATGTAGACCAGCCTGGGCTTGAAATCACAGAGATCTGCCTGCCCCTGCCTCCTAAGTGCTGGGATTAAAGGCGTGCACCACCAGGTCCAGCTGAAAGGGTATCTTTTTAATTGAGAATAACATAAGAGGGATATGTTTGAAGCCAGGCTATGTTATATCCCAGTAGACAATTAGATTTGTGAGTTGAAGGGCACAAACCTCTTGAAATTGATGCTTTCTAGTGCTTTACCAGTTGACAGTGTCCAGAGAAGCAACTTCCCATCACCACCAATGTTTAACAAAGAGCATGGACCACATCTCCATATTTTATATTGGAATCAAAACTCTTGGGACTAGAGCAGATCACCGTTCTAAAGGAACATTCTTTATTCAATTAAAGGAAGAATGAAATGTTTTTTATTCTCAGTTTGGCCCAGGCTCTGGGTCTGCCCTTAGTGTCAGACAGGTGCCTTTTATTTTATTGCTAACGGTTAATCACCTTGCAGTAGATGGCGGTACTCCCAGAGGAATCACAAAACACTTACAAGCATAGCTTTTGCCTGTAATCTCTGGGAAGACTGAGACAGGAGGATAGCTGTGAATTCAAGGCCAGCCTGGGCTACACAATGAAACCTTGCTTTAAAAATAGTTTAGCCACACAGCCAACTGTGTTTGCTATTAAATTGACAAAAATATCCATTAGTACTAATTTACTAACTTTAAAAATAAACAAGGCATCTAACAGGACCTACTAGAGTCTTTTGACCGGATACATTTAATTTTGAGTGTATTTTAGCCTTGAGTTGTGAATTTTCTTTGTATTTCTTCCTGAAGATAGGAGTTTAGACCCTTGACATGCAGAGATCTAGCTTGAAGATCATCTTAACCAGGCAACAATGAAGTAAAACAAAACCAAACAAAACATATCTGCTTCACACTTCTAGGTCCCAAGCTTTGGGGGAAAAGAGTTTTGTTTCTGTTGTGTTTCTGGAACACCACTTTTCCCATGTAATGAGACTCAAAGCTTAATCACTGTATTCTCTCCTTTCTATGGCAAACTGTTTGAAAATCCAAATTTAATGTTTTCCTTTTGAAGATCAACAATAACAAGCAACAGAAGCAATTGCTCATTCCCTAGTGTCCTGGAGTACATTCTAGAGGCGTGTTCAGACACACGCAGATCTTGACCTCTGCTTGATCTCCTACTTTTCCCACGCTTTTGTCTCCTATTTCACAAGGGAAATTGACACACCAAAGAAGGAAGAGGCCTTGATTTTGTGTCACTTATAACCTCTGCCTGTTTTCTTGAGTCTGGTTTGTGTATGTGCATGTCTAAAACGTATGTTCATTTTGGGTGCATTCTTTGAACGTTCTCTGCTATCAAACCTGGATCTATTAGAGTTAGGGGAAGGTATAGCTAACAGAGATTCAAGCATAGTAGTTTAAGTACACAGAGCTTTGTTTTCATTTTGATGAAAAAGTTTCTAGAATAGGCAGTCCAGGGCTGGGGTGGCAGCTCTACCATGCTGCAGCTTCACCCTGCTGTTGGAAACTTAAGATCTTGCCAGGTGGGGTGGCAGAGGCCTTTAATTCCAACACTCAGGAAGCAGGAGATCTTTGTAAGTTTAAGGCCAGCCTGATCTATATAGCGAGTTCTTGGCCAGTGAGGGCTACATAGTGAGACCCTGTCTTAAAAAAAAAAGAAACTTAAGAGCTTTGCAGTTGCTGTTTGCATGTTTGTATAATGACTCGAGCCGTCATGTCATATATGTTCTAAAGCTTTTGCCCTGAGAAGGAGCATTGTGGTCTTGTAACTATGTCATTTAGATGTCATGCCTTTAATCCCAGCACTCGGGAGGCAGAGGCAGGTGGATCTTAGTGAGTTCAAGGCCAGCCTGGTCTACAAAGTGAGTTCTAGGCCAGCTGGGGCTACAGGGAGACTCTGTCTCAAAAAGACCAGGAGTTTGAATCTAGGTACCCTGCATCAGTGAATATTACTGATCCCCAGAAAACCTAAGTGTTTAACTGAAAACCCCATTGTCATGTGTCCTATGAATTGCTGGTCAGAGAGTCCCTGGAAGCTCTCCAAACAACACAAGCTATTGCTGTTTATTTTGATTATCCACTAGAACTAGATGGCAAGACTTTATTGTTGAAGAGAGCACACACCCAGGTTACAGGACAGAGAAATCAAGCTGGAACAGACCTGGACACCTCCTACTCCCTGCTGGGCAGCTTTTAGAGTGCCAGAGGGTGGAGTGCAGGTGTGGAGATGAAAAGGTATGAATGGTGTTTATGCAGACGTGGAGCTGCCTGCTGCAATACCAGCCTGCCAGACAAGATGTGCCCACTGCAGCAGTAGTGGTAGGACTGTTTTCTGATTGGACTTGAGGCCGGCTCCTGGGGAGGAAATACAAGCCTGATCTTGTAAACCAAGTAAAAAACATGGCTCTTGGAAGAGAAAGGTCACAGTCCCCAGGCAGTATCCTACTACTGTTCTTTTGCTAAAACGTGTTGTCCAACTGCCTTCTAATATTTATGGTTATGTCTACAGACTAGTGCTGGTCTCCACCTCAAGCATAGAAGCTTCTTTTTTTTGAAGTGGGCAACAGTTACTAAGCAAAGACGTGGGACTATTCAAAGTGTGGAGAACACGTGGCTCTTGAACGCTCAGGTCTAAATGGATATCAGTATCACTTCCTCAAGGCCCAGGGAACATCGTGGAAGAGAAGGCGCAAAATACGTCGGAGTGGGAGGTTGGGGAGGAGAGCTGTGAAATGTTGCACTGACCTGGCTTTTGCCATCGTGAGCACACAGTGGTCAGCCCTCTACCATCATGGAGAAGGTGCTCATGAGTGCCCCCCACCCCATGGCTGCTGGGGAGCAGGTGCCATTTCCTTCAGTGGTGTAGCCACTGCCTCACTAAGTAACCCCTTCCCAGGATCATACAAGAAGCCATTAACTAAACGCAGTGCCCTCCCCCGAGACAAGAAAGCAGGAGGGGAACAAATTGGGAAGAAGAAAAGGGCCAGCAGAAGCAAGGGGGGCATGGATGAATGTGATTACAATACCCTGTGCTGGTGTATGAAGTTGTCAAAAATTAATTAGTTAAAAACGTCTCATCTGGCCCTGAATGGCAGTGCACGCCTGTAATTCCAAGCACTCAGGAGGCAGAGGCAGGCAGATTTCTGTGAGTTCAAGACCAGTTTAGTCTATGTAGTGAGTTCCAGGCCAGCTGGGGCTCTTGGGAGACCCTGACTCAAAGAAAACCAAGCAAGCAAGCAAGCAAACAAACAACACCCCAACCCCAAAAGCCAAAACCCCTCCCCAAACCCCATTTCATCTAATGTTTTAAAATGCTATTTCTTCTGATGTTTAGAAAAGTTTGTAAATTCTACTGATTACCTTTACAATAACTTGATTTATATTTTATTGTGTACATGTGTATGCCTGCATTTTTGTGTGTGCACATGTGTGTGTGCTCATGCATGGAAGGGTTTGGGGAGGCCAGAAGAGGGCGTTGGATACCCTGGAGCTGGAGTTAAAGGCAGGTGTTGAGCCACCTGATGTGGTTCTGGGAAATGAGCCATGCTCTTAACCACTGAGCAGTCTCTCCAGGAGCAGCACTGTGTGTGCGCGCGCGCGTGTGTGTGTGTGTGTGTGTGTGTGTGTGTGCGCGCGTGTGTGTGTGTGTGTGTGTGTGCACGCGCGTGTGTGTGTGTGTGTGTGTAATATCTTCTTTTTCTTTAACAATAGTATTTAATTAAATAAAACTGAAATTAGTATACTTTTTTGCTTACTGCTCTTCTGCCTTTCACCTTATAATGTTAATCAATTATATGCTTTCTTTTAGACTTCACCTTAAGAATATTGAATTATCTCTACATCAAATATATCTCCATATCAAATCATATCTACACATCTATCCACTATTTAACACCATCACCTCTCTATCAGATCAATGATTCTTGGTTTTAAATCCCATCTCTGGCACCTAGCTCTCTCTTCACTGCTGTGTGATTTGATGTCACCTACCCACTTGGGATTATTAATCTTCTTCCTTAGTTGACTCTGTTATCCTTGCACGATGGATGCTCATCTTGATCCCCAATGTTGTGAAGTCAATTTCTTCCAAAATTAATGTAGATGCTTTAGGTTAAAAATTAGTGCCATTATTTTATAATTATTATTTCATATTAGTGCATTATTTCATAATTAGTGGGCATTATTTCTTCATATATTCTGCTCTGTGTTCTTCCTCTCTTGTTTTTCTGTTATTCCCCTCACACTTGGCTAGACCATTTTGTACCATCCTGCAGCTTTTGGATTCAGTGTTCTGTATTTTACCGTCTTTTTCTTTCAACTTGAAAGCTTTTCTTTGGCTGATTTTCAAAGTCATGGTTCCTTCCTGTGAGGCCTGTTATAATAATCTTTTGGTTCACTTTGATAGGTCTGATAATCTTCACTGAACACTATATAGGTTCATATTGTTTAAATTACCCATTGTATCATTTTATTTAATTAATTTTTTTTTTGGTCTTTTCGAGACAAGGTCTTCCTGTAGCCCCAGTTGTCCTGGAACTCACTCTGTAGACTAGGCTGGCCTCTGCCTCCTGAGTGCTAGGATTAAAGGCGTGGGCCACCACGCTCAGCTTTAATTAATTTAAAAAAATATTTTATTTGTTATTTTTGCTTATGTGTATGAATGTATTGGCTCCACGTATGTAAGTGCACTTGTGTCATGTAATGCAATGCCTGTAGAGGTCAGAATAAGGTGTTGGGCCCCCTACAATTGGAGTTACAGACAGTTGTTAGCTGTCATGTGGGTCCTGGGAATCAAACCTGGATCGTCTGGAAGAGCAACCAGTGCTCTTAACCACTGAGCTATCTCTCCAGCTTCTTATTTATTTATTTATTTATTTATTTATTTATTTATTTTTGTATATATCACAGCACATTTGTGGAGGCCAGAGAACAATTTGCATTGGTTCTCTCCTTCTACTGTGTGGGTTCTGGAGATAGAACTCAGATTTCCATGTTTGGCAGCAAGTATCTTTACCTGCTGAATCCTCTTGACCCCACTTAACGTATATATATATATATATATATATA
>VZQC01001685.1:441225-516922 GCA_009823505.1 Rhizomys pruinosus
GTGGGCCAAAGGCATGTGAAGAAGGGCTCCCTTTCATATGGAGACTAAAGTGATTAAAGGAGAGGCCTATAATATTTACAAGTAAATAGTGGGAAAGGGGAGATTTAAAGCAATTAAGGAGATGGCCTCGAGATTTAAAAGTAACAGAATCAATACCGTTCAGTGGCAAGACCACACCCAGTACTATCCTCCAACAATCCAGGCAGAGGAAAATGCAAATGTGGTTAAGAGGAGACAGTCCAACCCGTACTTGCAGCCAGATTCGCGAATTTCATTTCACGTTTTGGTCTGGCTTTAGAGGCATGAAGTTTGCAAGAGTGAAGGGGATTCAGTTCTTCTCCATGGTTTCAGAGAAGCCACAGGGCCAGGAAGATGCATGGCAGGGGCGTCTCTGAATTAAAGAAGCGCCTTGATAGGCCGTTGCATGAAGTTTGAATGTTGAAGCCTAGTTGGCAGCAGAGACGAGACCCCAAGAAGACTTTCGAGATGCCAGACCTGTGAGATATTTGCCAAGGAGAGCTGCATACGGTACCAGCCTAAGAAAGAGATGTATGTTGCAAGCAAAGCTGGGAGAGCTGAGCCATCTAAGCCCTTTGGAAGTCAAGTCCCAGAAGTTGCACGTGGAGCTACAGGACTTGGTGTTTGCCCTGCTGGTTTTTGGTCTTGTTTTGGTCCAGTATTTTCTCACTATGCCTCTATTCCTCCCTTTTGGAATGGGAATGTGTATTCGGTTCTACTGTACATTGGGAGTATGTAATTTATCTTTTGATTTTACAGGAGTTTACAGTTAGGAGATTGGCCTGAGTCTCAGAAGAGACTTTGGACTATAGACTTTTGAATGGCATTGAAACTGGTAAAGACTATGGGGACTTTTAAGGTTGGACTAAATGCATTTTGCATTTTATATGGTCAGGAGCCTATGGGGGCCAGGGAGTGGAATGTGGTAGTTTGAATGAGTGTCCTCCATAGGCTTTAAATATTCAGACATTTTTGTCTCCAGTTGGAGGTCTTAGAAGGTGTGGCCGTGCTAGAGGAAGTATGTCACTGGGGGCAGACTATGTGAGTTTAACAAGCTGTGTGGTCTCCAGTCACTCTCTCTGCTTGCTGTGCTCATTGCGAGATGTGACCTTCAGCATACTGGTCCAGCTCCAGCCGCCATGCCTCCCACCACAATGGACTCTAATTCCCTGGAACCATCAATCGTAAACTCAAATAAACTCTTCCTTTTATAAGTTCCTTTGGTCATGGTGTTTTATCACAGCAACAGAAAAGTGACTAATACAGACCTCTAAGCAGCTTTAGAGAATATGATTGAAATGCTTTTGAGTTGAGAAAGCTTTTGGGGGTCTTTAATAATTCCAAATTTAATGCTACTATGCTTAAAGTTCTAATTTTTAAATGTCCATGTCTTTCTCCAGTTGAACTTTTTTGTTTGCTTTGCTGTTGGTCTTTTTGACACAGGGTCTCCCTGTAGCCCCTGGAACTTGCTATTGTAGACCAAGCTCACCTTCATCTCACAGAGATTCTCCTGCCTCTGCCTCTTGAGTGCTGAGATTAAAGATTTGCATACTCTACCATTTCTAGCTGAAATTAAAAAATCTATCTATCTAATCTATCTAATTTATTATCTATCTATCTATCAATCATTTATCTATCATCTTTCTACCTACCTATCTATTGTGTCTGTGCGTGGTGGGGGGCATGCATGCTACGACACACTGTATGGAGTTGACAACTTTGGGGTGTCATTTCTCTCATTCCACCATGTGGGGCCTGGGGATCAAATTCAGGTTGTCAGGCTTAGAAGTGAGAACCTTTACTTGCTATGCCATTTCAAAAATTCTGTTAGATTTAATTTAATACTTACAAGAGAATAAGAGAATTTAGTCCATAAAATGTTAGTGGTGAAATTCGACTGAGGTGATTATCTTCAATTATCCTGCCAGCAAGAAGAAGAGAACAGATTCACATATATATATTTAGAACATTTTAAAATCCAACACAAGGAAAGGCCACACACATTAAACATACAGCCATTCCAGTCTGTGGAGATCTTCAAAGACCCCTGGTTTCAGGAATGTTATTCTGTTATGACTGAGGTACCTGGGAAAAGAGAAATAGTGGAAATAAGTTGGTTCCTTTTTGACATTTAAAAAATTTCATGTGTGTGAGTGTTTTGCCTGTGTGTAAGTGTACCCATATGCTCAGGGCCTGTGAAGGCCAGAAGAGGGCATTGGATCCCCTGGAACTGGAGTTAAGGACAGTTGTTTGCCATGTGGGTGCTGGGAACTGAATCTGGGTCAGCCAGTGCCCTTAACCACTGAGCCATCTCTCCAGCCTTTTTTGATGTTTTACAATAAGGAAAGTAAAAGAGATCATTGCCCTTCGTAAATCTCCTCTCATACTGCTCTCTCCATACTGCTTTCTGCCCTTGAAACGTTAAAGGTTCCTACCACTTACAATGCCATTTTAGGTTTAATTTCCTCACGATTAGCTAATTAATTAGCCTATGTTTTCATAGTCTACTCATGTGTTAATCAAATTATTTTGAGTACCTCTTCTGACTGCAGTTATCTGATCTGGATAGGTATTGGTTAATGGTCTGTGGGTCAAAGGCTTTGTTCCCAGGGGCCACTGGTGAGAAGAACGTGGGCCTTGAGAAGGTGGGAGTCCTCGGGTCATAGGGGGCGTGCCCTCCAAAGGGTCCATCTGTCTCAAACAAACTTCCAAAATCTTGAGTTAAAAGGTTTTCTCTTACGTTAATTATCTCAAGAATGTTGTTATAGTGACAGTTAACAAATGTGGTGGTGCTGTACCAAGGATACCAGCCCATTCCTTGAGGGACTTTGAATCAGGCTGGAGAGGGGGCAGGATGTAGCAGGTGACTAGGCTGCATTCAAAAACCAAAGGGATATGTCCAGTGTGTGGTTGCTCTTCACCGCAGAGCAGAAAGTACCTGAGTTGTTAAGAATGGAGGTAAGTAGCCGGGCGTGGTGGCGCACGCCTTTAATCCTAGCACTTGGGAGGCAGAGGCAGGTGGATCTTTGTGAGTTCAAGGCCAGCCTGGTCTACAGAGTGAGTTCCAGGACAGCTGGGGCTACAGGGAGACCCTGTCTCGAAAAGACAAAATAAAATAAAATAAAATAAAATAAAATAAAATAAAGAATGGATGTAAGTGTACGAGGGAATGAGAAGACAGGAAGATTTTACTAAAGGAGGCACCAATGAGAAGGGTCTCAGATGAAGATGTATCTTTACAAGCACAGAACAAGCAGGAGAGTATGCACAAATCAAGAAGCACAAGAAAGTAAGAAGACAAGGGATCATCTCAAGGCTCTTATAAATCAACACCTATGGCGTCAAGTAAAAGCAATTGATCCGCCCTTGCACCTCTGTGCAGCCCAGTCCCCATCTCTCAGAGCTGCCCTGCATTGCTTTGGACAGAAATGGTTATTTCTTCACAATGAACCTGTGGTGTTGGTCTTGCTAACTGTATTGGATAGAGGAAGAAACCAGTAAAGCACACCTCTAGGTGTGTCTGAGAAGGAATTACATTACAGAGAGGACTAACTAGGGGGTTGAGGTTTCCCATGATGTGGGTGACACCATCCAATAGGCTGGTGGCCTGGATGGAAAAAAGGAACAGGGAGAAAACCTAGAGAGCGGCTATAGCTCCACCCCGCTCCCTCCCCCGCCCCCCCTTTCTGCCCTCCTGTCTGCTTCCTGGAGCCTTTCCACTCTCCTATGCCCTGCCTGTCTAACAACCTTCTGAAATTATATGCCACAGTCAATTTTCTACCCTTTAAGTTGTTTCTGTCAAGCATTTGCCACGGTGAAGAAAGTATATGACTGGTACAGAACTATATTGGCAGATTTGGTGTGAGCAATATACATTTGACTTAAGTACTGACACACTGGTATTGCTTTCTATCTAGAGAGTGAGAGGTCTGATTCCCCTTAGAGTAGCTCAGTGCTCCACTGAATTGCTAAGGTGGTAAACACACCTTAAAGGCAGTCTGCATGTCCCAGTGATACCTACCTGAAGACTGGCTCACCAAAGGATTAATGAATACTTATGGATGACTAAAAGCAGGTATTTAATGATACTATGAAAATTAGAGCTAATATGGAATCCTCAGCAGTCACACAGTATTCCAGTGCCAAGGAAAAACTGGGAAGAGATGGAGGTCTTAAAACTTCTTTTCCAGTATTATGCTGGAATTAAGCTCTTGTAAATACAAGAGCTTCTTCCATATATTGAACACGGGTGAACTTACATACACTCAGGCAATACACTCATACACATAAAATAAAAATGATAAATACAATATTAACTATAAATATGATAGATAAAAATTTGTTGGGTGGCCAGGCATGGTGATGCATTATGTTCAGTTCATACACTTGGAAGGCAGAGGTAGGAGGATCTCTGAAAATTCAGGTCAACCCAGTCTACATAGTGAATTCTAGGCCAGACAGGGTTACATGGGAAAGCTTTGTCTAAAAAAAAGTTATTGGGTAAGAATAGAGAATGTGTAAGATAAAAACCAAAAACAAATGGACAGGCCTGGTGAGATGGCTCAGTGGGTGAGGGCATGTGCCACAAAGCCTCAAGACCCGAGTTCGATTCCCAGGACCCACAGGATGGAAGGAGAAAACCGGCTTCCTCCACATGCGGGGCCTATTTATGTGAGCTTTGGTTATTTTGCTTATCCTAAGAGGATGCTTGGTTATGAAGTGGATGAGTAAATAAAATAGAACTCTGAGACAGTAAATTTCAAAAAGCTTTTCCTTTTTCTTAAGCAGGATGATGAACAACTTCATAATCATTAGGATTGTTGTATCAAAACAAACCTCAGACCAGGAAAGAGTGAGCGTTGGTAAGGATGGGGGAAATTAGAATGTCCATGCATTGCTAGTAGGAGAACAAAATGGTGGAGCTGCCAGGAGACAGCACAGTCACTTCTCACATGCGCAGAGCTACCGTATAAGCAGCAATTATATTTCCTGGCTTATCATCCTAAAAGAGCTAAGTGCAGTGACTCAGACCTGGAAGTCTCCTGTCAGAGCAGCATTATTTATAAGAAAAGGTGGGACTTTCCCAAGTGTTGGCAGAGAGATGAATGAATAAAGAAAACATGATGTATATGTATATAATAGAATATTATGCAGCTTACGAAAAGGAAATTTTAAAGCCAGACATGGTGGCACATACCTATAATCTTAGCACTTGGACAGCAAAGGCAGGCAGATCTCTGTGAGAACAAGGGTAGCCTGGTCTGCATAGTGTGTTACTGGCCAGCTGGGAGACCCTGTCTCAAAAAGAACCAAAGAAAACAAAACAAAACAAAACAAAAGGGAAATTCTGACATCTACACATGGAGCAGGCACCGAAGGCATTGTGCTAAATCAGATAAGCCAGATACAAAAGGACAAATGTTGTATGATTCCACAATTAAAACACTGATCTTCTAATTTTACCATGCAGTATGGATTTATAAAGCAGGATCAAAAATTGTGGGAGGATATGTGAAGGGCTGGGGCTGTACCTTGGTGATAGCATGTGTGCTTAGCCTGCATAAGACACAGAGTTCAATCCTCAGGGTGAAGGGAAAAATGAACACAAATGAAATCCCCCCAATAACTGGGGGAATTCCTCCTCCTCCTCCTCCTCCTCCTCCTCCTCCTCCTCCTTCTCTTCCTCCTCCTCTTCCTCCTGCTCCTCCTATGCCATTGGGCTTTCTCACTTTTCTCACTGTAAGTTGTCACTCCTGTCGCCATAGCTAATGCGCAGTGAGTTCATCTCTGGGCCTGCCTCAGTATACCCAATGTTTCCTTTGGAGTTTTTTACTTGTTCCTGCAGCAGCTGGAGGCGGGAGCAATCATACTATGCATAATACAACAAAGAGCGTTGATGCGTAGGAACGGAGATAAAGTGCCCAAGGCCACTCACCTGGCAAAGGGTGAAATCAAGGCTCAGCCTGAAGCCTGTGTGACTCCCAGTCCCAGGCTCTCAGCTACGGTGCCACACTGACCCTTCAGCACCACCCACGCACCTGCTGGCGCTGTTCCCAGCAGGCTGGTCTGGCCTGACAGAATGCTGTGCAGAGAGGCGTTTTGCCCTGGTACTTACAGTTTAGTGAGGCTGTGCAGTCCTCTGAAGGCCGAGATGGATACAGAACGGATCTTGTTGTTTTGCAGGCACCTGTGACCATTATTAGTCAAAAGGAAAACAAGGAAAGTGTCAGCTTTGCCAGAGGAAGAGCTGTGTGGGTGGGGGCGGTGACCGTGGCACAACGTGGAAACTTATTTATTTAATTTATTTATTTGTATGAATGTACAATCTGCATGTAGGTTTGTGCACCCATGTTGTGCAATGCCGTGGAGGTCAGAAGAGGGTGTCTGATTCCCCTGGAACTGGAGTTAAAGACAGTTCTCAGCTGCAATGTGGGCTCTGGGGATCGAACCCCGGTCCTCTGCAAGAGCAGTCGGCGCTCTCAACCACTAGGCCATCTCTTCAGCCCATATCATGATATTTTATTTTGCTGTTAAATTCATCTATGCTTGGCCACTTTTTATTTAAAAGTTGAATCTATAAATGCACACAGTATCAAACTCTTATCTCTAAACCCATATTTCTGGGCTCATTGATTAATGCAGCTCTCAGATCTCACCAGAGAAGTTACTTTGTACACTGGGTGGTGGTGAACACAGAAACGCACAACCGGTCAAAGCGCAGAGAGCAAGTGACTGTGGAGTCCTCAGCCACAAAGGGGACACCTGTATCATAAACACCTCCCCAAGGCTCAGAGTCCATCATGGAAGAGGGAGTAAGGGGTGGAAGGAAAAAGACTGTAAGAGCTGAGGGTGGGAGGACCGGAACGGAACTGCGTTCTGACGATGACAGGACCCCTGCACGGATGAACTCACAGCAGCCCAGGCTGCTCTACGTGCAGACGATCAAGCCAGTCAGCATTGCAGTAGGGAGAGGGGAGGGGCTTGCAAGCCTCCACCCCTAACTGAGGAGTTATTGACAGCAGCTGTTTCTTTAAGGGTGTGGCCCCTGGTAGGTCATCTATTTTCTATGAGTATATGGATAGCATAAATTAGAGTAGGTGAGTTATAGAAAAACAAAAACAAGCCGGGTGTGGTGGCACACACCTTTAATCCTAGCACTTGGGAGGCAGAGGCAGGCAGATCTTTGTGAGTTCATGGCCAGCTTGGTCTACAGTGTGAGTTCCAGGACAGCTGGGGCTACAGGGAGACCCTGTCTCGGAAAGACCAAAAAAAAGAAAATACATTATATAAAATTCCCAAGAAATTAGTAAAATATGTCATAAAAAGTTGAAGCTAGGAAGGTACACAGATAGGAGCTAAATGTACCATTTGAATTATCTTGAAACAGAACTAATGCACCATAAAGCCCTCATGGCTTAGAAGCTAGGTTTTTGAATGTTTCTTGCTACAGTTACTCAAAGTTGTAAAGTGCTCGACAGAACCAGCAAACCCCTAAGTCCATGTCATCCTAAATGCCACAAACTATTCCACAGTAACCCCAAATCTAAGCAAATCAATTTTAATTTTATTAATCAAGCACTCTAACCCTGATTCATAAAAGTACTGGAGACAACTTACAAGGAGGATAAATTGCAAAAGAGTAAATATATATATATATATATACGATATATATTATATATATATATAGTACAGACCAGAAGAATATAAATTAGGTTGGAATGTCAAGACAAAACCACAGTCTTCATATTGAACTAAAGTCATCCTAGAAGTTTGGGTCTGAGTCCACTGGATATTAGCAGAGTTAGGTTCCAGCAGCTCAGCTCTCTTACATGTGCAGCTTATGCAGCTTTGCATCGCTGTGGGTATCTGCCCGCGGCTGTGATCAGTGGTGAAGTAAAAATATTAAGCCTCTAGCCTGCCTTCTTGTTTGGAATGCAAGTCATCATTGCTCTAGAGGCATCCTAAGTTTCTATGCAACTTGTTAGCAATAAGGGAGAAATCAATGCAAATGAACTTTCAGTTAATTTAAAATGTGATTAAAAGAGAGTCCCCTTTCTCCACTATGTAAGAAAACCCAACTTTAATTGCAAAATGGTATTATGGAATTGATTATGGCTAAGAAAAGACTGAATTGTTTATATGTAGAGTGAAACATACCTTTAAAAAACAATTAGAATGCTTTGTTAGTAGGCTAGTTTGATCGTTTTGTTACTTGGAACAAATTGGTTGCTCAAGAATTAATTCAAAGAAGCTGGAAAGATGGCTCAGTGGTTAAGGGCCCTTAAGACCCTTGCGGAGGACCTGGGATAGGTTCCCAGCACCCACATTACAAAAAAAAAAAAAAAAAAAAAAAAAAAAAAGGAGTGGTGGCTCATGCCTGTAATCCCAATACTTGAGATGCTGAGGCAGGAGGATCGCCATAAATTCTAGGTACCCGGGCTACAAGTGAAACTCTGTCTCAAAAAGCAAATCCCCAAAACTTTATTCTGCAAGAATGGTAAAGTACTGTTATTTTTTGTTTCTATGTGATAGTTATAGCCCAATTGCCATTTCAACATGTGACCACAAGGTGGTGCCACAGACCAGGAAGAGCCTTTGGACTTCATGCAGCCGTTAGAAAATCCGAGCATTGCCAGAATGTTTTTATCATTGGCCTAATTTTGAAGAGTTTTTCTTTGTAGACTTAGATTCACTCAGAAGGAAGTTCCGGAAAACCATCTGAATTTTCAAATATGAGATATATTTTTATGAAGATTATCTGGAGTTTTAGAACATTTCATTGTGTGGAAAAAAAAAGATCAATTTTTCTTTTGCCTTCTGCTCTATTTCTATCTTTTGTTATTTTTATACCATCATCAAGTTTATTATACAAATTTCAATTTATTAGATAGACATAAAAATTCTGAGGGTTGGGTATTTTTTATTTTCTTTTGCCATCAGGAAACAAATCTAAGCATTAGATTTGTTGTGAGCACAGATGGACATGTTCGTGTCTTTTCAGCATGTCAGATTTTACTGAATAACAGTTGTACAAGCTTCACCGCCTCATTGGCTGCGATTTACAAAGTAGTTCTGGTTTCCCTTGGTAGCATGGCCGCTGGCAAGCACAGGCTCTTTGGTTTCAGTTTTAATTACTAATATTAACTCTCAGATCATACATTATATTTCACACACACACACACACACTGTTGTCTGTGTGCAGAAACACAGTTGTATTAGTGACTATCTCAGTTGCTGTGACAAAGTACTAGATAAGAAGTGACTTGGCTATCCAGGCTGTATCATGGAGACCAGTACAGGAAATCAAAACAGGATGTGGTGCTTACTGGACCTCATTTGGTGACCATGGGAAAGGAAATTCCCAGTGTGGAGCACAAGGGCAGAACTGATGGTGGTTTGGGCTTGCCAAGGAGGAGCCTTCAAACAGGACATCTTTCAGCCTAATAAAGAAAAAAATCATAAGCTGAAGATGCTAAAACCTATGCTATATGTGGCATGCATATATGCATATTTTGGAGTGATGCATATTGGAAGGAATAACAACACCACCACCAACAACAACACCACCACCATCAACAACAGAAAGACTGGATCAAAGAACTGACTGAAACGGTGAACTTCTGCTCTAAACAGTAAACTTCTGCATCGAGAATTTTGAGAGACTGAGAAAAAGATGAAAAACATGTCTGGCAGAATACATGAGCTCTGGTGGGGTGGGGGGGCAGGGAGGGGGGCACGGATCTAGATTTGATTGGAAATTTCAAATGAAATGCACAGAGCTTCAATTAAAAAATTGGCTTTGAAAAAAAAAAAGAAGTGACTTCAGGGAGAAAGAGTTTATTTATTCTGGCTTACAGTTTGAAGGGACGCAGTACATCACGACAGGGACAGCACGTCTAGAGGAGCAGGAGGCAGCTCACAGTCTGGGGGCAGAGAAAGCGCAGGGAGTAGGGTTGTGCTACGAGACTTCAAAGCTCATCTCCACCACCTGTTCCCTCCAGTGAGTCTTCACCTCCACAACATTCCAAAACAGTGCCACCAGCTGGGAACAAGTGTTCAAACATAGGTGTCTATGGGGGCATTTCACACTCAAAGCAGGACAGCAGAGTAGCTCTGTCTCTGCCTTGTACACAAAAGGAAGCCAGCCAGGGCAAGGCAGGCCTGCAAGGTGCTGTGTCACACAGTGTAAGCAGGGCAGCAGTTTACAGCGGAACAGTCTGACCACCACCGTGTGAAAACGAATCGAAACAGAAGAGAGTAAAAACAAAACGAAAATGGGAAGGAAATTATTCTGGAGGTTCACAGCTTTTCTGACACTCTATATATTGTTTTTCCTTCATCTGTCACCTTTATTTCCTCTACATTAAACATTTTTTGGTGGGGGGGGGGCTGGAGAGATGGCTCAGTGGTTAAAGATACTGGCTGCTCTTGTAGAGGACCTGGGTTTGATTCCCAGCTAACATGGCAGCTAACGACCATCTGTAACTCCACTTCCAGGGTATCCGATGCCCTCTTCTGACCTCCATGGGCATTGCACTAGACAGGTGACCATACTACATTCAGGAAATACACTCATATACATGAAATAAAAATAATAAATAAAATATGAAATTTTTCCTTAAAATTTTTTATTTAAAAAATTTATTTAAAAATTTAAAATTAAAAAATTTTCCTGAATAAGTGTACCCCATTTGTGCAATGCCTGCAGAAGTCAGAAGAGGGCATTGGGTCTCATGGAACTGGAGTTATGAACAGTTGTTAGCCATCATGGGAGTGCTGGGAACTAAACCCAGGTCCTCTGCAAGAGCAGCCAGTGCTTTTTTTGGACCATTTTAAAAATTGACTTTTTGCAACATTCACACAATGTATTTTGATCGTATCTGGATCCCTTCCCCTGTCTGCATCTTTCCTTACTGTCCCCACACAACTTCATATATGTGTGTGTGCATGTGTGTGTGTGTGTGTGTGTGTGTGTGTGTGTGTTGTGTGTTGTGTGTTTGATTATAAAGTCAAAGTTGTGCCTCCAAATGCCTTTTGGTATGGGTTCATCCACTGGAGCCTGGTCAACCTACCAAGGGTCTCACCTTTAAATGAGACTGACTCTGCTCCTCCCAGCAGCCATCAGCTGCCAATACCTCTTCCATGGTGGGATTCTGTCTGGCATGAGCTTAGGTGGAATTTCCACATGCTGTTATCATTGCTGTTGGCTCATATGGGTAACTGACCAGCTATCTGGAAACCTCTGCTTTCTTGTGGTCATCCACTACCTCTGGCTCTTACAATCTTTCCATCCACTCTTTTGCCACAATCCCTGAGTCTTGGAAAGCAGTAGTTTTATATAGATGTCCTGTTTAGGAGTAAGTACTCTGTAGTCTATTATTCTCTACAATTGGCTGGCTGTGGGTCTCTGTCTTAAAAACTACATGCTGCATAAGGAAGCTTCTGTGCTGAGAGCTGAAAGGTGCACTGATCTATGGGCATAACAATAAGTCATTAGGAGTCTGATTAATATTATATCTACTTAGCAGAATTATAATATTAGGCTCTCCTCTCTGTCCTGTGACCTGTGTAGCTGCAGGTTTCTAGGCCTGACATTAACGTCATGCATGGGCACCGTCTTATGAGGCAGACCTTAAATCCAATTGGAAAGTGATTGGGTGTTCTCATAATATTCATGCCACTATGCCTATGGGCAGATGTTGACAGCCCAGTTGTTGTTCTAGCTCACAGGATTCACAGCTGGGGAAGGCTGATGATTAATTTTCTCTTCAGGTAGCATGCACACCACCTGCCAGCACTATGGAAGCTAGCCAGTAGAGATGAGCCTTTGAAGTCAGCATGGGCTTGATGTCTCCTTGTTTGCTCTACAGCTCATGTATGCGGTGTGTTCAGCAATAGGGTCTTGCATGAAGCTCTGGTAGGTACCAAGGGCAGGGGCAATGGCCACTGCTGTTTGAGGGTCTCCCTCAGAAGAGGGAGTCCATTCATGGAATTGGGCTTTTACTTTGGCCTACCGAGTCTAGTAGAAGCAGTGTCCCCTGTTACAAAGTAACTCCTTTTAATCTCTTTTTATAACACATACATGTATATTTTAGGAAGCTTCTACAGTGATAGATTTCCATAAGGCTTTTCCTAAAGACTTTCAGTGTTATTTATTCCTCCCCATACTCCCTCCTCTGCTCTACATTCCCATTCCTCACCTTTCTTAACCCTTCCTGCCCTCTGATTCTCCTTTTCCCCTTTGTTTCACTGTATTCTACCTCCCCTGTCAGGAAGCCTCCCTGCCCTCATGATAGTTTATTACTTTCCTAACCTCGTTGGATTTTCACATTTAAACATGCATATCTAAGATTTCAAAGCTAGCATCAGCTATGAGAGAGGACAAGCACTGTTTATATTTCTGGATCTTAGTTACCTGACTCAGGATGATTGCTTTCAGTTCCATCCATTTGCCTGAACATTTCATAATTTCTTTTTTTTTTTTAAAGAACAGAATAATATTCCATTGTGTATATGTATCACACCGTCATTATCCATTCATCAGCTGATGGACATTTAGGTTGTTTTCAATTCCTGGCTATTATGAAAAGACAGTAATGAACATGGATGTACAGATATTTCCATAGTAGGCTATAGAGTCTTTTGGGTATATGACCAAGAGTGGTATGGCTTGAGCATATGGTAGATCAATTTCTAGCTATTTGAGGATTTCCCACACTAATTTTTATAGTGGCTGCAGCAGTTTACAGTCCCACACGTAATGGACAAGAATTCCCCTTTCTCCACATCTTTTGAGTGTTTGTTGTTATATCTTTTTTGGATCTTAGCCATTCTGAGTAGGGGAAGATGAAATCTCAAAATGGTTTTATGCTAATGCCAATTACCTAGTTCTAAGTATTTCTTGTGGAGGGCCCCCTGAGCTTTTGTCCAAAGCAGTTGGGTGTGATGCATATTGGAAACAACAACAACAACAACAACAACAACAACAGCAACAACAGAAAGGACTGCATCAAAGAACTGACTGAAACAGTGAACATCTGCTCAAAACAGTCAAGTTCCTCATGGAGAATATTGAGAAAGTCTGAGAAAGAGATGAAAAGCATGTTTGGCAGAATGCATGATCTCTGGCAGTGTGGGGGAATGGGCGGGAACACGGGTCTAGATTTGTTAAAAAAATAAATTTATGTGAAAAAAAAAGAAAGCATGTTGCTAACACAAAAAAAGACAAAATGGTTTTAATTTGCATTTCCATGATGTTTAATAATGCTGAATATTTTAAAAGAATTTTCTGATTCATCTTTACAGATTTCCCTGTTCATTTTCTTGCCCCGAGTTTTAAGTGAATTATTGGTTTTTTTTTTATGTTAAGTTTTTGGAGTACTTTGTATATTCTAGATATTAATCCTCTGCCGGAGCTATAGCTAGTAAAGATTTATTCCCATTGTGTAGGTTTCCTTTTTACTTGAATGATGGCGCTCTTTGTTGTACAGATGCATTTTAGTTTCATGAGGTCCCATTTGTCAGTTGTTGTCCTTAATGCTTGTGTCGTATGAATCCTGTTGACAAAGTCCTTTCCTGTGCCTCCTGAGTTCCACTATATTCCCTACTTTCCCTCTATCAGATTCAGGGTACTGGGTGTAGGTTGAGGTCCTTGATAAATTTGGAGTTGAGTTTTGTGCTTGGTGAGAGACAAGGATCTAGTTTCACTTTTCGGCAAGGCAGTCTCTACTTTGATCAGCACCGTTTGTTGAACATTGTGTCTTTTCGCCAGTGAATATTTGTGGTTCTTTTGTCCAAAACCAGGTGGCTGTAAATTCATGGACTTAAATCTGGGTCTTGAGTTTTATTCCACTGACCAGTGTCTTTATTTCGATGTTGCTTTGGATCACTATAGTTCTGTAGTATAATTTGAGATCAGGGATCTTAATACCTCAAGCTGTTCTTTCACTGCTCAGGATTATTTTCAGGATTATTTTCAGGATTATTTTGGCTATCATGGGTTGTTTATGTTTCCATATGAAATTCGAGATTATTTGTCAATTTCTGTAAAGATTTTGTTGGAATTTTAATGGGTATTGCATTGAATTTGTACATTGCTTTTGCTATGATGGCTGTTTTCACAATATCTATTCCACAGATCCATGAGCATGGATCCATGGGAGGTCTTTTCATCTTTGGTATATTCTTAAGTTTCTTTCTTAAGTGTCCTTAACCTTTTTATTATACAAATACTTCACTTCCTTGGTTAAATTTATTACAAAATTCCTTTTTTTTTTTTTGGTCTTTTTGAAACAGGGTCTCCCTGTAGCCCCAGTTGGCCTGGAACTCACTCTGTAGACCAGGCTGGGCTTGACCTCACAGAAATCCACCTTCCTCTGCCTCCCAAGTTTAGGATTAAAGGCATGTGCCACCACGCCCAGCCAAAATTCCTTATTTTTTTTGAGGCTATAATGGATTAGATAATTTCCCTGATTTCTTTCTTAGTATGGTTGCTGTTGGTACATAGGAAAGCTACTATTTTTTGAGTTAATTTTATATCCTGCTACTTGGCTGAATATATCTATTAGCTCTAGATTTTTTTTTTTCTGGTGGAGTCTTTAGGGCGTTTTATCTACAGAATCATATAATCTGCAATGAAGGACACTGTGATATCATCCTTCCAGTTAGTATCTCCGAATCCCTTTCATTTGTCTTATTGCTCTAGCTAAGACTTTGAGCACTATATTGAACAGAAATGGAAAAGATAGACATCCTTGTCTTGTTTGTGATTTTAATGGGAAAGCTTTGAGTTTTTCTCCATTTAGTATCCTGTTGGGTGTAGGCTTGTTTTATGGGGCCTTTATTATGTTGAGATATGTACCCTATATCCTGACATTCTCCATGACTTTTATCATGAATGAATCTTGGATTTTTGTTAAAGGCCTTTTCTGCACCTAATGAGATGGTCATGTGTTTTCTCTCATTGAGTCTGGTTATGTGATTTATTTGTGTTGAACCATCCCTGAATCTCTAGGATGAAGCCAACTTGATCATGGTGGATAATCTTTTTTGATTATCTTTTTTGATGTGTTTTTTGAATTCTGTTTGTGATTATTTTATTGAGAATTTTTTGTATCTGTGTTCATCAGAGAGATTAGCCTATAATTTCCTTTTTATGGTCTTGTTGAGACAGGGTATCCCTATAGCCTCAGCTGGCCTGAAACTCCCTATGTAGACCAAGCTGGCCTTGAACTCACAGAGATCTTCCTGCCTCTGCCTCCCAAGTGCAGGTATTAAGGCATGCACCACCACACCCGGCAAGTTGGGAGATTTATTTTTATTTTTATTTTTTTTTGTATGTGTATGAATGTACTGTCTGCATGCAGGTTTGTGCACCCATGTCGTGCAATGCCATGGAAGTCAGAAGAGGGTGTAGGATTCCTTTGGAACTGGAGTTAAAGATGGTTCTCAGCTGCCATGTGGGTGCTGGGGATCAAACTCGTGTCCTCTGCAAGAGCAGTCGGCTCTCTTAACCACTAGGCCATCTCTCCAGCCCCAAGTTGGGAGATTTTTAACTGTTGTATATATCTCATTGGTTGTTGTGTGTCTGTTTAAATTATTCATGTCTTTTTGATTTAACTTTGGTAGAACAAACATATCTAGATATTTATCCATTTCTTTTAGATTTTTCTAGTTTGGTGAAATATAGATTTTTCCTTTTCTGATGTATTTATTTTTGTTTTATGCTGGCATGTGTGTAAGTGCACCCGTGTCATACAGTGCCTGCAGATGACAGAAGAGGGAGTCACATCCCCTGGAACTGGAGTCACAGATGGTTCTTAGCTGCCATGTGGGTGCTGGGATTCAAACCTGGGTCTTCTGTAAGAACAGTCAATGCTCTCAACCACTGAGCCATCTTTCCAGTCTGGAATACAGATTTTTTTTTAGTCTTTTTTGAGACAGGGTCTCCCTGTAGCCCCAGCGGGCCTGGAACTCACTCTGTAGACCATACTGGCCTTGAACTCACAGAGATCTACCTGCCTCTGCCTCCCAAGTGCTAGGATTAAAGACATGGGCCACCACTCCCAGCTGGAATATAGATTTCTAAAAAGTATGTCCTTATGGCTTTCTGAATTTCCTCAGGGACTATTGTAATGTTTCCCTTCTTATCTCTGAACATGTTAATTTGGTTCCTCTGTTTTTCTTTTGGTTAATTTGGCTAAAGGTTTGCCAATCTTGTTAGTCTTTTCAAAGAACCAACTCATTTCATTGATTTTCTATATTGATTTTTCATTTTTATTTCATTAATTTTGGCCTTGACTGCTCTTAATCACTGATCTGTCTCTCTCTAGCCCAAGTTTTCTCTAAAATATGAAAAGATTCCCAGAGCTGCCTTGAGGATAAGCTCGTTACTGAACGCTTGACCTTAGTGAGCTGTTATGTTCTGACTCGGAGGTGGTGATCAGGTCTGTGGACTAGGGATAATACTACAATCTGCATCCTCTGTCACAAAGAAATATGCCTTCCCAACCCTGGGATCATGGGCCTCCCTTTATGATGTGCTGGGAACGGAGGAAGGGCTCACACCAAGTCAGTCTCTCCCTTTTGAGCCATAAGGTCAGCGACCTTCTGCTCATGTAGAAGCACCAGCCCCTTCACCCTCCTCCCCACCATCCCCTTCACCCTCCTCTCCACCATCCCCTTCACCCTCCTCCTTACCATCCCCTTTACCCTCCTCCCCATCGTCCCCTTCACCCTCCTCCCCACCATCCCCTTCACCCACCTCCCCACATGCTACTCCAGGACATGGTGCTTTTGCCTCCTTTAGCAGCAAGCACATCACAATTAGGATGTTACAGGAAAAGTAATTCCATTTGTTTTGGTAGAAAGTACCCCCAAAGTGCTGAACCTGTGCTAAGTTCATTCAAGTGAGAGTCTATTTCTTCCTTTTTCTGTCAGAAGCAGGAAGAACTTCTGGGCAGAGTGAAGGGGTGTTAAGCCAATTGCCTAGGATATAAAGAAACCACACCTGGGACTTCATCTGGTTGGCAGTGCCAGGTTATTTCACAATAAGTAAGAAGGTGCGTGCTTGGGGGAATGCCCAGTTCTGAAAAAAGAAGAGCTTATGGAAGTGGGCCACATCCTGCTCACGCTGCCTTGTTCTCCACCCCTGCTGGTACTTTTCCAGCATTCATTCTTCTTTGCTGAAGTCTTGATAGTCCCATCTCCAAATAGCATTGCTTTCCTCTAAAATAAGGAGTTGGGGGGGGGCTGGAGAGATGATTGAGTGGCTATGAGCACTGGCTGCTCTTCCAGAAGATGCAGGTTCAATTCCTAACAACCACGTGGTGACTAATAGCCATTCATAACTTCAGTTCCACAACGCCCTCTTCTGGTCTCTGTGGGCATTGCCTAACCTGGATGATCTTACATACATGCAGGCAAAAATTTATATATATAAAATAAAAGTAAAGAACTCAAACAATTAAAATAAGGAATTAGTATTCTTGAGGGAAGGGCTCGCTGTGTTTAAGAGAAAAGACTTCAGAGAAAGGAAACACCTAAGAGGTGGCTGTTGTCAGAGACAACTGGACACAAATCAGCAGAGGCTCAGCCAGCCTTCCAGCACAAAGCAAGTCCTCGAAGGAGGCCTAGGGAGTCAGCCCTCTGGGACGTCAGAGAAATAAAGCATCAGTGCATGAGATTAGAGAACCAAGAACAGTAGATTCTCACAAAGTAGTTTCTGTTCTCATGGGCCTTCCTCAAAGAGCAGAAAAGGAAAAGGAGATAAAGAAATGGAAGTTGATCCCATCCGAGCAGGACCCAGGGCATATTTGGGCATCTCAGTTGTTCTCCTAGATCTTGCATACTGCTCCTGGAGAATCAGAGTCTCCTGTTTCCCTGGGAAAGCTCCATTCTCTATGGAGACCAGGGCCTGGGACGCGCTGCCTTTTTCATGTCTGTACCCGCCCTCCAGTCTTTTAGGTTCTTTCCCTTGGCAAAGGAGATTTGGGTTTGGGCAGGCTGCCAAGCCATCTTCAGTCCTGTAGGGCAGATGTATCGCCTGGTGCTTGGAAGAAGCTAGGGGTTTGGGAGCCTCTGCTTTTTAGTCCTGATCAAAGTGAGAGGATGCAGGTGTGTTCAAAAGCACTTTGTAGCAGACTGCCTTCTCTATGAAGCACCTTCAAGTAGACTGCCTTCTCTATAAAGCACCTTCAAGCAGACTGCCTTCTCTATAAAGCACCTTCAAGCAGACTGCCTTCTCTATAAAGCACCTTCAAGCAGACTGCCTTCGCTATAAAGCACCTTCAAGCAGACTGCCTTCTCAACAGAGCTGGTCCCGCCCTCTGTCATGATGTCCCTTGTGCACTGGTTCCTTTCCTGGAATCAGTCACCATGCTGATACTCATTATCAGCATACCTGGATGCTGCCTGCTGCTGTCTCGGGTGGCTGGTGACCTCTTCCTGCACTGAAATCTTTTCCTGGAAGAGCTCCCACTGGCACTTCTGCTAAAGAACTTGGGCTTGGTACCATGACAATCCTTATGACAGCCGAGGGCACAGCAGTGCCCATCGTTGATGACCCAGGACTGTTGGACTACAGCCATAGCTGTGACCAGGCTCAGCAGCCCCACCGTGTCCCTTGGTTAGCTCCAGATACTGCTTTGGAAATGGCACATCTGAAAAGTGCTGTTTCATTCATGGTCTTGTCAAATTCGGCTTCATTGACTATAAAAGGCTGGAATCTTAGCTGCCATAGTGGCGGTAGGGTGCAGAGGCCTTCATGTCAGCATCGGTGAAGGCATGACTATAGGATTTGGTGTGGGAAAGATGGCTGTGGGTTGGGGAGAAGCGCAGGTGGGATGGCACGAAGGGAGGGAGGTACAACCAAATGAGGAGGTAATCACGAGAGGGGGACAAGAGATGCTGGGAGTGGATGCCAGGACTAGGAAGGACCCTGAAGCTTGAGGAGAGGGGGCGGGGTAGAATTGGGGGCAGGGTACACCCATCATGGGAAGGCGCACACTGGGAGCTTATCCACAGAGGCTGACAAGGCTGCAGCGTTCTTAGAGGTGTGACTGGTCACTAGCAGAAGTCCGGGAACCTCCGCAGTCCCCATGGAGGCATGCTTCCTCTTTAGACTCTGCCTCTGACTGTGACAGGTTCTGGGTGGCTGGCCTCATGTCCACCTTTCCAGCTTTAAGAGTTGTAGGTCACAGGAATTCCAACAATGTCCATGAGTTTTCAGAGGCTACAGCCACCTCAGCATTCCCTCAGGACTGTCCATTTGCCTGATTCTCTGTAAATTTCAACTCCACTGTATCATGGACTCCTATAGAGTGAAGAACCTGCATCAGCTGTTGGTCTGGGGTCCATTTTATGACAGCACCATCTAATGACCACCGAAATTCAAGGTGTACACAGATGTTCCAGGAGAAGCTGACTACATAGACTGCCACATGCGGAATTCCAGGGGCCTAGTTGGGCTTGGGAGATGGCTACTGGCAAACAGGAGGAGGTGGCTCAGAGCTGCTGCTCTGTCCTCTGAGAGTTGTGAGGTGTTAGCACATTCCCAGGCCTGGAGAGAGGGCTCAGTGGCTGAGAGCCCTGGCTGCTCTGGCAGAGGACGTAGGTTTGATTCCAGCACCCATATAGCAGTCCGTAAAGCCAGTTCTAGGGGAATCTGAGGCTCTCTTCTGACATTCGTGGACATTGCACAACATGGCTGCTCCTATCTATATTCAGGGAACACACTCATACATATAAAATAAAAATAAATATAATAAAATAAAAATGTCTTTCCTCCCTGCCTCAGCCTTGGGACACACCCCTTCTTCTGGTCCAGTCAGTCCAAGGCAGTATACCCCTGGTTACTAGGAATATGCTGGTGGCTGTGTTGAGTCCAGACTAGTTTCATCCATTATCTTAAGAAAATATAGATATGTATTAACTAAACTAAAATACCCAAACCAAATCAAGGCATGTATAAAGATGGAGAAATTCTGAGATGTTTTCTAGATAGTGTGGTCTAGGGACAGAATATCTAAACTTAGTAATTCAGTTGGCAGGCAATCTGAGTTAGTCCCAGTGTTGACTTAAATCACAGGTAGACATCATGTGAGTTACTGTGGATTTTGAGAGGACATTCACGATGTAACCCGGAGGGAGGCAAGCATGCCCCATACTGCTCAAGGCTAAAGTAAACATGTGTATTATAACGCAGATGTGAAAATGGAATGTAGTCCCCCTAGACAACATGCTCATAAATTTCCTACCATAGCGACTTGCTGTCCTAGGTAGAGACTGAATCTTTCTCTAAAATGGGAACTCCGAGCTGATGCATGCTAGGAGGCGACAGAGCTACATATTTCCATTCTGAGTAGACATGCTCCGGTAGGGATAACTAGCTGAAATTTTTCAAGAATATCTTCTAAAGTCATTCAGAAGCATTCCCTAAAAGTTTCCAGATAACAACTAAATAGTTGTCCCAGAGGTGAGACTAGACTATTATCTAGAAGTAGCCAGGTATAAACAAAGCTAGATATCTTAAGTTCTAGGAATTAAAAGTTTTGCTTACAGCTTCTGGAGTTCATAGTACCTCCTGAAGCCATTGGGAGGAAGCTTTCTTATGATGTTCCACCGAAGGGACCTGAAACACATAGAAAGTTCGAATCTTATGAGAGGTTTTTAAATTAAAAAAATTTTACTTTTAAGTTGTAGCACAGATAATTATAAACTGTATTTATTGTATTTACTGTCTTTATGATACCTTTATGATTACCTGGCTTAATGATACGCTTTAAAGGTATTACTGCCAAAGGCTGCCTACTACCTTGTCTCCAAGTCACTCTGGGAAGTTGAGGTATCACTAAACATTCTGTCATCTTTATTCTAGCTAACTGACAATTTTTTTCTACCAGTGATCTGATTTGTTTTCAAAACCAAATTCTGCCTTATATCCTGTTTCAGTATTTACATTGTGGAAAGATTAAATTGTTAAATATTTGAATTTGATTTAATGACCTAGATGAAAATTTACTGTGCTCTTTAAGGTGTTCATTAATTTATCCATCCATTCATCCACCCATTCATCCACATATCCAACCATCCATCTATCCACCCATCCATCCATTCACCCATCCACCCATCCACCCATCTACCATCTACCCATCCACCACCCACCCATCCATCTACACATCTATCATCCATCCATCCATCCACACACCCATCAATCCATATATTCATCCATCCATCCATCCATCCATCCACACATCCATCCAGCCATCCATCCATCCATCCATCCATCCACACATCCATCCACACATCTATCTATCCATCCATCCATCCATCCATCCATCCATCCATCCATCCATCCTCTTAATAAATGCATTATAAATCCCAACCATTTGTACTTTTCTTTTTACTCCTCTTCTCTTTTCTTTCTTTCTTTCTTTCTTTCTTTTTTTTTTTAGATAGGATCTCCCTGTATTCCTAGCTGATCTGGAACTCCCCTATGTAGACCAGGCTGGCCTTGATCTCACAGAGATCCACCTGCCTCTGCCTCCTGAGTGCTGAGATTAAAAGCATGTACCATCATACCTGGCCCCATTTGCACTTTGGAAGAAAAGCAATATCTCTGTACTTAATGTCATTTTCTATTTGGATAACCAATGACATACTTTACTTACAAAGTAGAGGATTCCCTTAGAGTCACAGCTCAGGGATAAAAAGGTGATCTGTTTGTTCTACTTTTTGTGTTTGTATGCTTACACACTCATTTTAAAAGTGTGTTGGACAGGGCTGGAGAGATGGCCTAGCGGTTAAGAGCGCCGACCACTCTTACAGAGGACCTGGGTTCGATCCCCAGCACACATGGTGGCCGAGAACCGTCTGAAACTCCAATTCCAGGAGAACTCCAGTTCCAGGGGAATCCGACACCCTCTTCTGACCTCCGCGGCATTGCACGACACGGGTGCACAAACTTGCATGCAGACAGTACATTGATACACATACAGAAATAAATAAATGCCAGGCGTTGTGACGCACGCCTTTAATCCTAGCACTTGGGAGGCAGAGGCACGCAGATCTCTGTGAGTTCGAGGCCAGCCTGGTCTACAGAGTGAGTTCCAGGACAGCCAGAGCTACAGGGAGACTCTGTCTCAAAAAGACCAAAAAAAAAAAAAAAAGTGTATTGGACAGTACAACAGCTAACACAGAAGGCTCAGGGCACATGGTAAGAAAGGGGGTAGAGAGAATATTAATGCATCTCTCAACTCTCACCAGTGAAGCTTCCTCATGCAAACAAAGAAAGCCACAACTGATCAAAATGTACAAAATAAGAAACTTTGAGTGCGTGTCCCTGGATAGGGCTCCTATATTAAATATCTTCCACCCAAGGACTGTTGCTCAAGAAGGGGTTGGAAAGTCTGTAAGAGACAGGGGTGGTGGATAACCACGAGGAAACAGAATTTGCTGGGAACTTGCGTTTATGAACAATAATGGTGACAGTATGCGCAACAGACAAAACCCCAACATAGAAGAGGGGAAGCAGGTAAGAAGCCCCAGTGTTAGCCAAGGAATTCTTGGTGACTGATCACTGCTGGGTGAGAGTTGGTTTTCTTTAAGGGGGTGACATGAGATGGGCTGACCAGGTTCCAGTGGATGAACTCACACTGAGAGACTCTGGGGACACAAATTTGACTTGATAGGCCTTGACATAAATGGCAGAATACATGAAATCTAGGGGGGGGGCTACTATGGAGAGTGCAGGATTAGGATGTAGTGTATGAAATGCACAAAAATTCAGTTAAAAATGTGTTGTTGCTGGGCGTGGTGGCGCATGCCTTTAATCCTAGCACTTGGGAGGCAGAGGCGGGCGGATCTTTGTGAGTTCAAGGCCAGCCTGGTCTACAGAGTGAGTTCCAGGACAGCTGGAGCTACAGGGAGACCCTGTCTTGAAAATACCCCCCAAAACTGTGTTGTTTGGCTGGACGTGGTGGCACACGCCTTTAATCTCAGCACTCGGGAAGCAGAGGCAGGCGGATCTCTGTGAGGTCAAGGCCAGCTTGGTCTACATAGTGAGTTTTAGGACAGCTGGGGCTACATGGAAACCCTGTCTCAAAAACACCAAAAACGTGTTGGAAAATTCGTAAGATAGGGAAACTGCACTGAAGGTCCCATGGAGTTATGATATTTTTCTCTTTTCTGAAAGAGACCCCCAAAGGCTATGCAGGGAAGCATACGTGATGTTCTTTTTTTTTGTTGGTATTTTTGAGGCAGGGTCTCCCTTTTAGTACCAGCTGTCCTGGAGCTCACTCTGTAGACCAGGCTGGCCTTGAACTCACAGAGATCCGCCAACCTCTACCTCCCAAGTGCTGGGATTAAAGGCACGTGCCACCATGCCCAGCTTTATTTGATGTTCTTAAAAGAGATGGAAGTGAGCTTCTATGAGAGAACTGAAAAAGAACAGTCTGGCTGCCCTTTAGTAGAATGGGGTACTGTTCCAGGATGAGGCACCTTTAGTGGGTTGTAGCCAATTTTTGTGAAGTTGGGTCCTTCTTAACACAGAAGGTTTAGGATTTATAGTTGACTTCTTTCTTTCTTTTTTTTCTCTCTCTCTCTTTCTTTCTTTCTATCTATTATAATTATAATTATAATTTTTTTGTGTGTTTTTGAGACAAGGTCTCCCTATAGCCCCAACTGTCCTGGAACACACTCTGTACACCAGGCTGGCTTTGAACTCACAGAGATCCACCTGCCTCTGCTTACTGAATGCCAGGATTAAAGCTTTGCATGCACCACCATGCCCAGCTTAAAGACGGTTCTTAGCCACCATGTGGGTGTGGGAATCGAACCCGTGTCCTCTGCAAGAGCAGTTGGTGGTCTTAACCACTGAGCCATCCCTCCAGCCCCCTAGATGACGTCTTTCTAAGTGATACCAAATGTTTTCACAATTTTCAAAAAGTTTTATAGAAATGAAAAGGGGGTAGATACCATTGTCATTTATTAGGAAAACCTCAAATACTTTTTTGATTATAATAATTTTCTATTTTATGGATATTTTCAAGTTTGGCTCTACACATCACATACACACACACACACACAGTGTGTGTTTATGTGGCAACAAATAAAAAGGCCTAGCTTTCTAGTTTTCTTATTAGTGTCAAAGCTAGTGGATTAAGAAGAAAATTCTTACTATTGATCATGTCGTTTTAGTGATAAGATTCAGGGATCTGAAAGTCAACTCTCTGACAAAGTTAATGTTTCATGAACTAGAACAATTGTCAATGTTCAAATGTGGGTTTAACTGGTTCACTCTTCAGCATTTATGTGAAACATCTTCACTGTCTCAATTTCAGTAAACAGAACCTGGATTATTGGCATCTTTGATACTTTACTCATCTATGGTTCAGGCCATTTCTGTAATTTCCCTGCAATAGATCCAACTCAAAATGTGGAGGAACTCAGTGATTCAATGTGATATTTAATCTTTTAATGTATTTACAATAAAGCCTACAGTTCCTTTTCTCTCTGGAACTGAACAAACAGACTTGGAGAAGAATCAAACTGAGCCAGGGCTCTGAAGAGAAGTCTATAGAAGTGGACAGCTCAAAGTACAAGAGAATGCTGTGCAGCTCGGTCTACTTGTCTACACATACATCTTGTCTGTGTGCATGTGCATCTCCAGTCCTCAGGACTGAACTCAGAGCTTCACATGCTAAGCAAGTACAGTATTTCTCAGCTACACTGCAAGCTTAATAATGCTGATTTAAAAAAAAAACAAAGAATAAATAAAATGTGTTAGTTATAAATTTCTGGGTATTGTACCTACATCTGTAAATGCATGTTGGAAATGTCCACTTAGTGACCTGTTAATATTAAATTGAAAAAAAAAAGTAACATTGAAGTCCTGGTTGTTCCCACACACTGCCACCTGCCTTCCCCATTTGATTGTCCCAGTCTTGGCGTCACTTGCCTTCTCCACTTGCTTTCTGGTAGGATCTGGTCTTAGGTTCCTTTCTTTCTTTCTTTCTTTCTTTCTTTCTTTCTTTCTTTCTTTCTTTCTTTCTTTCTTTCTTTCTTTCTTTCTTTCTTTCTTTCTTTTTCTTTCTTTTCTTCCTTCCTTCCTTCCTTCCTTCCTTCCTTCCTTCCTTCCTTCCTTCCCTCCTTTCTTTTTTGAGACAGGGTCTCCCTGCAGCCACTATATAGACCAGGTTGGCCTTGAACTCAGAGATCCGCCTGCCTCTGTCTCCTGAGGGCTAGGATTAAAGGCATGAGCCACCATGCCCGGTTTGGGTTTATTTTTTATTTCATTTTATTTATTTTATTTATTTTTGTATGTGTATGAATGTACTGTCTGCATGCAGGTTTGTGCACCCGTGTCGTGCAATGCTGCGGAGGTCAGAAGAGGGTGTCGGATTCCCCTGGAACTGGAGTTCTCCTGGAATTGGAGTTTCGGATGGTTCTCGGCCATCATGTGGGTGCTGGGGATCGAACCCAGGTCCTCTGCAAGAGTGGTCAGCGCTCTTAACTGCTAGGCCATCTCTCCAGCCCCTGGGTTTATTTTTTAAAATTCTTTCTCCTTCCTTTTTCCCTTCCTGTCCCTCCTTCTCCCTCCTTCCTTCTCTCCCATTTTCTGTTCCTTCCTTTCTTCCCTCCTTTTGGTTAAAACTGGCTGGCAACACACACACATACACAAACACTCACACACATATATAACCCCCCAACTTTCACCCTCTGCTCAGTTCTTTCACAAAGTTCCTTTGGATTGTTGAGAAGTGGGTTCAAATCTTACTGCATCAGGGTAGTCTCTTGTTTGGATTTTCTAGTAAACTTGTTATAAGCAGTGGGAGTGATAATGATTTTTTTTCTTTGAAGATAGACTAAATCATTACAAAATTTTACACCCAGCATGTCTAGTTAAAATCTAACTCATAGAAACTCTCCACAGGACCTCAGTTACTTTGGAGGAATCATTATTTTTCTAGTAGACTAATTACCACACTAAGCCATGGGAGGAAAGACAGGAGGTTTAGCTTAATTCATGAAATGCTTCTTCTTTAGAAAGTGAGTTTTTGTGCTCTGCCCTCCCAAGCTTCTCTGTCTGTTTCCAGGCCATGAGTCACTGGGCAGCACCAGATTCTGTGACCCAGATAGAACTTTGTTTCTGCAGCTCCTCTACCCTGTGTGCCAAGCACTTGAGCTGCTATGTGGTTTATTTATTTTGAGAAATGCAAGACTTGTCAACATCTGCAAACCTAAGAATTATTCTTATTGTATCGGAATAAACAAAAACCCACAAGATATTAAAATGTCTGGATAAAATCCCACAAAACTGAAACAAAACACCAATCAACTCAGTAAAAATATTATATTGAAACATCTACCTTCCATTAAACTCTTTAAAAAAGTCAAAGCCAAATTGGGTACCTGTGCTACTCAAGTCTGGCTGAATTCAAAGAAGAACAACTAGGAACTTAGAACCATGAACATTAGATACTAACAAGCCACTTACTAAAAGAATCCTTTTCTTTTACACACATAAGTTTGAATTACTTAGGAAAATAAGACATCAATATCTCTGAGTCAAAATGTAATTTAGAAGCTAATTTAAATGTGAAGTTCTGGGAAATTCTATCCAATTTATTATACTTGTTCTCTTTATTTGTACTTGAAAGCATATGAAAACTCTAAAGAGCTTTTGCAATAAGTATCAAATAAAAATTCCATATAACAAGAAAGCTGTAGGTAGCAGTTTAATTGGCATTTTTTTCCAGTAGCAAATGTAGTGAATGGCATCTTTTGTTTAGATGAAATATGGGGATAGTAAGTATTTCAAGCATATCATAATTTAAGGTGAAGTTTGATATTTTTAAAAAAATGACTCAGCAGTTAAAAGCAGAGGACCTCAGTTCAGTACCCAGCACCTATAACTGCCTATAACTCCAGTCCAGGGGATTAGATACCCTCTTCTGGCTTCCCAGAGCACCAGGCACACAGGTAAAGTACATACATCATAGGTGTAGGCAAAATACTCATGTACATAAAAGAAAAATTAATCTTTAAAAATGCAAAATACATAAGAAAACTTATTTTAACTGACCTAGGAACAAGATAATCTTTGAACAAAATGCATTCTGCACAATGATGTGCTGCTCTCAGCCCTGGTGCAGTCTCTCAGCACCATCTCAGCTGTAGTCTTTTCTACTTACATCACAGTCACATTGGAAGAAACTGCTGGAACAGCTCGTAAATTGGCTTCATCACAGTCAAGCTCTAGATCTCGGCAAAAACAATGCTTGGGCACAGAGCCAATCACTGAATGTCGAGGAAGGGGGAGGAATGATGAAGGGAGGGAGCAGGGAGAGGAGGGGATGAAGAGAAAGAAATGCAGAAGTATGAGAACATTACTTCATATAAAAGTATATGACGCTTACCCAAGCAGTTGGAGAAATGCTTTAAATTAAGGTTCCAAAGTTTGCTTCTAATTTAACTTTAAAATAGTGTTAGACTAGCACTAAGTTTTGAAAACATATGTGTTTAACAGCCCATCTTTATTTATTTATTATTAAATTAAAAAATTTTATTTATGTGTCTGTGTCTGTGTGTATTTGTATGCGTGTGTGCAGGAGGCTAGAAGAGCATGGCAGAGTCCCTGGAACTGATGTTACAGGCAGTTGTGACCCCTCCACTGTGCCACATGGATGCTGGACACTCAAGTCACTCAGCCGCTGAGCCACCTCTCCAGTCCCAGCTCATCCCTTTTGAAAATCAGCAGACTGCTCTTTACCAGTTGCAAATTGAATGAAATCTGCTTCTGTCACCAAAGGGAGGTGTGGTAGTGTATAACGGGGCCTAATGTTCATTTGGGAGTTTCTGTTTGAGAGTAAATATTCAAGGTAATAATAATTAACCAAAGCCTTTGGAGGAAGACTAAATCATTCTAACCAGCAAGCAAGCCAAAAAAAATACAGAATGATCATTATTTTTCTTTTGAAATAGGGTGGCCTTGGACCCACAAACCTCTGCATCTCAAAGGCTTGGCCACAGGCGTGTGCTACTGCATTCTGCAGAATGGGCAGAGCTGTTTTTTCAGGAGTTCAGGAGTTTTTCAAATGATACTTTAAAATGATCTTTCTTTGTCCTGTGTGCAGTGACTCTTATGGGACAGGCATTTTCTGCACATTCTGTTCTCACTGACGGGTGTTGGGAAGGAGTGTAGGTTGTTTGGGCCACCTTGTGGGACTGGATCACTAGTATTAAAGATGTGATTCAACGCATCCTCTAGAGACTAGCAGTGCATCTCAACGACAGGCAGTGTGATTTCTGCCTTGCTGGGGAAGGGACCACTGCCGAGATGAGGATTGCCTTCCTCTCCATTTACTTCTGAGGCCAAAACTCACACAGCAGGTGTTGCATTTGTGAACTGCCTACTGTCCCTGTCTCCAAGGGGAACCACTTCTAACTACCTTCAAATAGAACAGGAGCCTATGGAATTGTGCCTACAATTTCTGAAAAGAATGTAGAAATATAATGCTTCATATATAATTGCTTCTTTTAAAACAATAATAGCTAATTTAAAACATTGCAAGACAACCTGAAATTCCTCTAAGGATGTCCTGCTTGCAAGCTCCCAGTTTCTGACTTTGTGTAAGGTTTCTACAAAGCAGGAAGGAGTCACCTGTGGCTGGCTAAGGAGCACAGCCGGGTGCAGGCTTTGAGAGAGGAAGGCAGCTCTGGGAACCTGGGTGACAGGTGCTCTTCCATACTCCCGGGTCATGTCTACTATGTGAGTGCATGTTTATGTCCTGGGAACGAGATGGCAAACACTGGGGAGGAGGATGAAAGCTCTGGGAATGAAGGGATGAATAGCAAGGCAGTGAACTCAGAATTATTCCCAGAGTTTTGTCCATATATACATACTGAATTAAGGTGATCTGTAACAGGGGAAAATGAAAAAAATAACATTAACATGAAACAACGAAGGAATAAGTAAAACGTGGCACTTAATATTTCTCATGTAATTTTATTTATTGTTTTAAAACTTTATTTTTATTTTATATATATGAGTGTTTTGGCCACATGTATGTAAGTACACCCATGTTGTGCAATGCCCGTGGAGGCCAGAAGAGGGCATCAATTCCTCTGGAATTAGGGTGAAAGATTCTGATCTTCCTACCTTCACCTCCCACGGGCTAGAATTACAAGTGTGCACCCCCATATCTAGTTTCTGTGGTGCTAGTCATTGAACCCAGGATCTTTTGCTTATTAGGGAAACATTCTACCATTAGGGCTATATCCCCAGTCACATATACTACATTTTAAAAGAGCTTATAATAAAACAGAAGCCCGAATATGCCAAAATGCTAATTTAAAATTAGCCTAAAAACTCTCTGTATAGGAAATTTCAACTATGTTAAAATAAAAGCTGAGCACTGCACTGGTGAGTTAATGCTTGTAGCCTCTGAGTGTTGGGTAAATAAAATTCTCCCCGAAATCCTTAAACTTCAAACTTTGATCATGTACTGGTTAATCTTTTTTAAAAAAATGGTTATGAGCTGTTTTTAGTTTAATACCAACAATCCCTCTAAGAATCTGACACAGTTAAGTGGTACAGTGGGAACCTTAATTCAAGTTTTACCCCAAGGTCTTTACACTGCATGGTTGTTTCATCTTTGTACTGTTTTCAAACTTGAAAAATAGGTTTAATCAGGAATTTTAACACCCATTCTCTCTAAACAACTAATTAGAACTTGTGCTTTTTATGTTTTCTAAGTACTGATGGAAAATTACTTCTGTGTTTAATCCATCATTATTGTGCAGGGCCACACTTCTTGAATAATTATAATTATGACAAATTTCTTCCAGAGTGAAAGATCAGGCAAAAACTGACTTTTCTTGTTGATTGGATCTGGTTTTCCCATTTGTTTATTTTTACTTTAACAAACTATAACAGTTATAAAAACAATTTTTCTCCCTCCCCCTCCCTCTTTTACTCTCCTCCTTTTCTTTTTCTCCTGTCCCACTGTGTGGCCCAGAATGCCTTTGACTTGAGATCCTCCTTTCTCAGGCTTCTTGTGTTGGTATTATGGTGTTGACTACTACATCACATTGAAGGTTTTCTTATTTAAGTCAGTTAATAGTTGAATGTTAATTTTAGGCTGGTGACATTTTTTGCAATAACGTGTGATATAAGAGTTGATTATTTTTTGGAATGAAGATATAAGATTCAATTAAAAACAAAGAAATGAAAACAGATTAATATATGAATATAAAGAAAATATAAAAGAAAAAGAAAATCAGGTTACATTTTAGGACACATCCACATCCATATTTTCACATTATATTATAGTTAAGTCTACTGAGTTTTTGATTCAAAAAGCTTTTGACATTTTTTTTATTGAGACAGGGTCTCCCTGTAGCCCCAGCTGGCCTGGAATTAACTATATAGGTCAAACTAGCCTTGATCTCACAGAGATCCACCTGCTTCTGCAACTGAGTGCTGGGATTAAAGGTGTATATTACCTCACACAATAACTATTTTTTTCCTTTTGTCAGTGTTAGAGATTGGGCCTAGAATCTCACACATGCTAGGCAAGTGCTCTACCATTATAGTCCCAGCCTACCATTTAGCTTTTAATGATCAAATTATTTGATCTCTCTTTGGGAGGCAGACATGATATATGGACAGGTTGCTGGGTACCGTAAGAGTTGTAAGAACAATGTGCATCTTCTTACATTAAGGATTGTTGATAGCCCATTGATCTCATTTGAGTAGTAAATACAAAAATATTAACAATGTGAAAGGCTAGACTTTAAAATTTGTGATAGGACATAAAGGCGCTATGCTACAGTAAAGGAATCCTCTTTTCTCCTAACTCTTGACCATAGTTTTGAAAATTAAAGGTCCAAGGAGTACATGTACATTTGCCTAAGTTATTAAGTAGATAAAATCTATTTAAATGGAAATTCTTTCATAAGTGTTCCTGACCTAAAATATTAGAAGGTGATTCATGAGCCTTTCCCTTGCCACACCTCGTCCACTGTCTGTGAGAGTACTCAGCGGATGGCTGCATGCAGCAGGCTACCATGAACAGCAGATCATTTCATGCAGCAGCAGGCTACCATGCATAGCAGATGACTGCATACAGCAGGCTACCATGAACAGGAGATGGCTGCATGCAGCAGGCTACTGTGAGCAGCAGATGACTGCATGCAGCAGGCTATCATGAGCAGCAGATGACTGCATGCAGCAGGCTACCATGAGCAGCAGATGGCTGCATGCAGCAGGCTACCATGAACAGCAGATGGCTGCATGCAGCAGGCTACCATGAACAGTGGATGACTGTATGTAGCAGGCTACCATGGACAGCAGATGACTGCATGCAGCAGGCTACCATGAACAGCAGATGGCTGCATGCAGCAGGCTACCATGAACAGCAGATGGTTGCATGCAGCAGCAGGCTACCATGAACAGCAGATGACTGCATGCATCAGGCTACCATGAATAGCAGATGGCTGCATGCAGCAGGCTACCATGAATAGCAGATGACTGCATGCAGCAGATGACTGCATGCAGCAGGGTACCAAGAATAGCAGATAGCTACACGCAGCAGATGACTGCATGCATCAGGCTACCATGAACAGCAGATGACTGCATGCATCAGGCTACCATGAACAGCAGTTGACTGCATGCATCAGGCTACCATGAACAGCAGATGGCTGCATGCAGCAGGCTACCATGAACAAGGCTTTCAAAAGTTTGTAGCTTAGGCCTAGAAGATTTTATTTTTTGGTTGCAAATATTAAAACCACAAGAGCTGTTCTGCTCTTCCTTCTTTCATTAGCTTTACATCAGAGTTTATGATGATTGTAAAGAAGGAGCTTATATAAATAAAACAGCAACTCTGACTACTGGCACTAATTAGAAAACTATAATGAACCGTCTACAAGAAGCCCAGCTCACACCCTCAAGGATAGGCACCAACGTACTAAAAGGATGGAAAAAATTTTCAGGTAAAATGGCTACCAGAAAGCGAGCAGAAGTTGCTATTTTAATGCAGACAAAATAAGACTGCAAATTAAAGAATCAGAAGAGAAAGAGGGGCCATTACATCCTTATCAAAGGACATTAACCAGGCAGATTTCACAATCATGAATATATACACAGACCAACTCTGGTGCCCAAACTTTTATAAGCGCAATTCTCAAGGACCCCAGGCACAGATTAACCCCAAAACAGCATACTCATAGTAGGGGGACTTCAATAATACCCCACTGATGATCCCTTTGGACAGTCAACCAGACAAAGAATAAACAGATAGCATCTGAACTGAGCAATACAATATATCAAATGGAACTCACAGACACATCTACTGAATATTCCAACCAAACATCAGGGATTACACTTTCTACTCAGCGCCCAAGGAACATTCTCCAAAATTGACCACAAACTAGGACACAAACAGGAAAAACCCGTCCAACAATACAAAAATATTGAAAGAATTTCATGCATTCTAACAGAACACAATGCAGCAATAAAGCTCAACATCAAACACAGGATAAGCCCTACTGCCTATAAGAACAGATGGAGACTAAACAGCACACTCCTGAAAAATGAATGGTCAGGGAAGAGATCAAGAAAGAAATCAAAGATGCCTTTGTTCCTAGTACTAAATGAAAATGAACAAATACAACACAACAAACCTATGGGATGCATTAAAAGCAGTCCTAAGAGGGAAAATAGAGCTCCTGGCTCCTCATTAAAAAAACAAACAGGAAAGAGCACAATAAATGATCTAACATCTGCCGCTAAAAACACTTGAGAGATACAACAAATGAATCCTAAACCCAACAGACAGGAAGAAATTAACAAAAGCATAAATGCAAAATCAATGAAATTGAAACAAGAAAACAATACAAAAAGATAAGTGAATCCAACGTTGGTTCTTTGAAGAATAAACATATAGATAGGCCTCTAAACCCAGTTAACCAAAAGAAAGAACAACTCCAAATCAATAGAATTGGTTATGAAAGGGGAATATCACAACAACAATGGAAAGAATCCAGAAAACATATGGGAATACTTCAAAAACCTATACTCTATAATCTATACTCTACTAAATTTGAAAACCTAAGAGGAATGGATGAATATCTGAAATACTGGGATCACCAAAGCTTACCAAGAAGAGAACTGACAGCTTAACGGACCTACAATATATGAAGAAACTGAAAATGTAATAGAAAAAACCTTCCACTAAAAAAAACCCAGGCCCAGATTGGTTTCAAAGCAGCAAATTTCTATAAAACATTTAAAGGAGGACTTACACAATTATTAATCAAACTGTTCAGAATAAGGATAAAGTAGGATAATCTCCAAACTTTCTAGGAAGCCACAGCACTATAATACCAAAGTAGGCAAGATACAAGACCGAACCAAAAAAGGAAACTGTAACGACATCTTATTAATGAACTCATTAATGAACGAAGATGCAAAATATCAACAAATACTCAGAAACTCTGCATACAGAACCCCATCAAAGATCATTCATCATTAGCAGCAAGTTGGATTCATACCAGAGGATGCAGGGATGGCTCAACATATGAAAATCAGTAATAGCATAAAACACATAATGGACTGAAAGACAAAAAAACCACATGATCATGCGCAATTGAGGCAAGAAAAAGACTTTGACAAATCCAGCATCTCTTCATGCTTAAAGTCCTAGAGGGATTGGAAGTGGAGGGATCTTTCCTCAACATAATCAAAGCCATATACAAGAAACCCCACAGCCAAGATCAATCCTAAATGGAGAAAAGTTAGAAGATTTCCTTAAAGGTAGGAACTAGGAAGGCTGCCCCCTGTACCACTCCTCTTCATATAAGTGCTTGAAATGCTTGCTTGGGCAATAAGGCAAGAAAAGGGAAAGAAAGTAGTATAATTGGAAAAGAGGAAGCCAAATACTTTTTGGAGAGATATGATTGTTCTATTAGGTGAGGCCTAAAAACTAACTCCACCAGAAAACCCCGAGAAATGATTAAGTTTCAGTAAAGTGGTGGGAATTACAAAATTAATCTAGAAACATCAGTAGCCCCGTTTCTATACACTAACAACAAGCAACTGAAGAAGTGATGAAGAAAATGTTGGCCAACCTATGAGACAATAGGCCATAGGAGAAGCCTTTCTAAATCAGGCAGCAGCTGTGCAGGAAATAATTAACAAGTGGGACCATCTTTAAATTCAAAGCTTCTGTACAGTGAAAGAAACATCAGGGAAGTGAAGAAGAAACCCCACAGAGTGGGAGGAACCTTCATCACTGATACTCTGACAGAGCATAATGTCCAGAAGGTATAAGTATAAGCTACTCAAAAACGAAGAAGTAAGGAAAGAAATGACTCACTCAACAGATGGAGTAAAGAGCTGAACAGAGACTTCACTAGTGAAGAAGTAAAGATGGGAAACATCTAAAAAGTGTTCAGCATGGGGCTGGAGAAATGGCCATAGCGGGTGTAGAGCGCCGACCACTCGNCTTAACAAGTGAACTCAACTTTCAAAAACATGGCTTCTTATGAACTCATCAAAAAGAGGAGTTTCAATTGTTCTGATTACTTACAACATTCAGAAGTTTCTGCCTTGAAGGGCCTCACAGAAGTCAGTCTGTAGTAATTAGCAAAATATTTGTCAAGTTGTAGAGACCACCCATTGTTGTCTCCTGTAAAAAAATCAGACAGCAGGAAAGGTATAAAAGAAAATCAAACTGATCTATTTTGTTGTCTTGGGGAAAATAATTCCTCTAAAATAAGCAGTGGGGAATTGTGGAGCGAGTATCCAAGTGGGACTACAGTTTAAGGACTTAAACATGAACCATTAAGAGAAACATGATTACAACTCGAGTCCACAACATTCAAGTCCCACAACCAACCTTAGCGGAACTGGCTGCGCCACACGTATGACCGTGGTTGTTTATTCACCCTGGTTTTGGAGACCATTCAGAACATAAAGAGAAGAGTTAGTTAGACCTTCCAATATAACCAAAAGTCGGCAAGCCTGAAATACTAGGAAACGCCCCCACCACACACACACTCCCGCTCTTACAGAGGACCCGGGTTCGATCCCCAGCACCCACATGGCGGCCGAGAGCCGTCTGAAACTCCAATTCCAGGAGAACTCCAGTTCCAGGGGAATCCGAGACCCTCTTCTGACCTCCGCGGCATTGCACGACACGGGTGCACAGACCTGCATGCAGACAGTACATTGATACACATACCGAAATAAATAAAATAAAAATAAAAAATTAAAAAAAAAGTGTTCAGCATGATTAATAATTAAGGAAATACAAATTAATACCACTCTAAGATATCATCTCGCTCCAATAAGGCTGGCTAGGATCAAGAAAACAAATGATACCAAATGCTGGAGAGGTTGTGGGGAGAGGGGAACACTCATCCACTGCTGGTGGGAATGTAAACTCGTGCAACCACTATGGAAAGCAGTGTGGAGAGTCCTTAAAAGACTCAAAATTAGCCTACCACCTGACTCAGTCATACCACTCCTGGGTATATACCTACAAGCCTCATCCTATCACAGAGATACATGTACAGTCATGTTTATTGCAGCTCTCTTCACAGTATCAAAAAGCTAGAACCAATCCAAGTGTCCCACAACCAAGTCTGTGGTACATCTACACAATGGAGTTCTATGCAGTGGTAAAGAAAGATGACATCGTATTGGGCGTGGTGGCACACGCCTTTAATACTAGCACCCTGGAGGCAGAGGCAGAGGCAGGTGGATCTTTGTGAGTTCAAGGCCAGCCTGGTCTACATAGTGAGTTCCAGGACAGACAAAAAACAAAAAAACAAAAAAACAAAAAACAAAAAAAAAAGATAAAGAAAGATGACATCCTTCAAAAAGGGAAGCCTGGTCTAACAAGACCTGACTTTGTCCTCAAGTGGATGGAACTGATAAATGATAAGCCAAAAGGAGCCAGGGGCTCCCCCCACCAAAAGAAACCCCAAGTGACCCCTGAGGACCAGATCCTCAACTGACCTAGAGAAAACAAAAACCTTGGTTAATCTGGGCTTACTTTGTGGCCTTAAACATCCAAAAGGTAAGTATAACCAGAAAAAAATGTATCAGGCTGGTGTAACTTAGCCTTTCTGGACACTTAATGACCATTCTTAATGCCCATACCAATTTGGCCAAGGGTCCTAAGAGATAGCTTTGTTCCTTGCCCTCAGAGGTCAACTAAGTCCCAGGGGTCTGTGTGTGGGGACATCTCTTGATATATCCTGCAAATGTGAGTCACCAGTCTTCCTGTGCAGGGAGGTCTTGGAAATCCACTAATAGGACTTCAGCCAGTGTCCAGTCTATAAAGAGGAAAGTCTGCTCATGCTTCAAAAAGGAAGCCTGGTCTAGCAAGACCTGATTTTGTCCTCGAGTGGATGGAACTGGTAAATGAAAAGCCAAAAGGAACCAGGGGCTACCTCCCCATCCCCCCAAAGCCTGAGTACCAGATCCTCAACTGACCTTGAGAAAACAAAAACCTTGGTTAATCTGGGCTAACAGTGTGGCCTTAAACATCCAAAAGGAAAGTATAACCAGAAATATATAAATAGTAAGTCCTGAGAAATTGTACTTTAGGTATAAAACTTGAGATCTTAGTAAAATGACAACAAATTAAAAAAAAAAAAGAGCACAGTTGTTTTGCCTGTCTTACTGGCAAGTGCAGCTACCCTGAGGCTGCGACTGCTTTTGCCATCCTTCAAAGACATGAGACTCAGCTTTTCAACCTTCCAGTATGGACTGAAGACTCATGTCTCTCCAAGAATCCTCCAAAGCTTCAGTGCCAGATGGGGACTGCTGAGACATCCAGCTTGTGGACTGAGCTACTACTGGGGGTTCAGCCTCTTCAGAGTATAGACTGCCATTGCTGGACTACCCAGACTGTATCACAGAGACTAGTAACAGAAAGATCAAGACAGGATGTGATGCTTACTGGACCTCATTTGGTGACCATGGGAAGGGAAAACCCCAGTGTGGAGCACAAGGGCAGGACTGATGGTTGTTTGGACTTGCCAAGGAGGAGCCTTCAAACATGACATCTTTCAGCTTAATAAGAAAATCATAAGCGGAATATGCGAAAAAATATATGTGGCATGCATATGTGCATATTTTGGAATGATACAAATTGGAAGGAACAACAACAACAATAACAACAACAAAGACTGGGTCAAAGGACTGACTGAAATGGTGAACTTCTGCTCGAAACAGTAAACTTCTGCATCAAAAATTTTAAAAGAGACTGAGAAAAAGATGAAAAACATGTTTGGCAGAATGCATGAGCTCTGGTGGGGTGGGGGGGCTAGGAACTGGGAATGGGTCTAGACTTTGATCGGAAATTGTGTATGAAAATCGACAAGTTCCAATAAAATTGGCTTCTTTGAAAAATATTAATTGACCAAACCCAAAAGAAAATAAATATAATTCAGTAGTATTGATAGTATACTAAGTGAGAGTAACACACAGTCCCAGAAAATACAAACGATGAATGGTGGTCCTCATCTGTGGATATCTAACACCAAGTACCTAGTTGTAAGGCAAATTGAACACCTTTAATGTTATATTCCTCCTTATCTGAAAGAAACTGTGCTCTTTTAATATGATTCCCTTAACAGGTTCTAGAATTAACTACCATTTATTTTCAGACTTTGGAATTTTGGTATATTTGGTGGAAGGTATGTATGCATATTGTAGAGTAATATAAAATCAAAAGGGAAAATGTGAATCCTGAAATATGATTTGGAAATAACATACAGTTTGTTTTCAGATGACATAATTTTAGTATATGTGATATATATATATGTATATATATGCATGCACTAAAGCAATACAAGTTGGAGGGAAAACACCAACAAAAGAACTGGACAAAAAAAAAAAAAACAACTGAAACAGTGAACCCAAAAAAAAATCTTCTGCTTTTGAAAAAATCTTTTGGAAAGACTGCAGAAAAAGATGCAAGACATGTATGGCAGAATGCATGAACTAGGGTGGGGTGAGGTGCAAAGGGAAATGAGTCTAAATTGGACTGAGAAATGATGTATGAAAAAGTTTAATAACAATAAGATATATTAAAAATAAAATAAGCAGTGAAACTCAAAGGTATTTTGAAAAGCATCGTACAAGACTTCCTATAAATGTGGTTTTCTGGTCTCAATACAAGGCCTGGGATGGGCCCAAGTCTCCATGTTTACCCAGCACTGTGGTAATTCTGCTGCAAGCAGAGTCTGTCCACACTTGAACCAGTAATGGTTTAGGTATGCTCAGGTGTGGCCCAGTGCTCTTCACCTGATACCTGTTTCCCCAGACCATCTTCATTAACTGAAATTGATGATGGACATGCATGAACAGATGCTGTCCTTTTTTTTTTTTTTTGGTCTTTTTGAGACAGGGTCTCCCTGTAGCTCCAGCTGTCCTGGAACTCACTCTGTAGACCAGGCTGGCCTTGAACTCACAAAGATCCGCCTGCCTCTGCCTCCCAAGTGCTAGGATTAAAGGCGTGAGCCATCACGCCTGGCCAGATGCTGTTCCTTTATGGAAACTGGTTTTGGAGACGTGTAGACATTTGATGATTAGCCTTAATACAAGAAGGGGGCTGGGAGATGGCTGAGTTGGTAAAGTATTTGCTGCACAAACTTGAGGAACTGAGCTCAATCCCCAGAACTCACTTAAAAAAAAACAGGGGTGGGTGCTGGTGAGATGACTCAGTAGTTAAGAGCACTGGCTGCTATTGCAGAGGACCTGTGTTCGATTCCCAGCACCTACCTGGCAATTAACAACTGTCCATAACTCCAGTTCCAGGGGATCTGACACCCTCTTCTGACCTCCATGGGCATTGCATGAACAGAGTGCCAAAAAAACAATGCACACTCATACACATAAAAAATAATAAAGTACATAAAAAATCTGTGTGGTGGCATGTGTTTGTAATCTCAGTGCTAATGAAAAGACAGGAGATCTCTGTTGTAGTGAGCTGTAGGCTAGTGGGAGACCTTGTGTCAAAAACAAACAAACGAACAAACAAATAAGCTTACACACACACACACACACACACACACACACGAGCCAGTAGGAGCTTGTTCTTTTTTTTTTTTTTCCTTCTAAAAGTGCCCTACGGGCTGGAGAGATGGCTCAGTATTTACCCGAGCACTGGTTGTGCTTGAAGAAGACCCAGGTTCCAATCCCAGCACCCACATGGTGGCTAACAACTGCCCTTAACACCAGTTCCAGGCAATCCAACATCCTCTTTTGTCCTCTGCAGGCATAAATGTACACAGGTACACTTATACACATACAGGCATAACACTCATACACATAAAATAAAAATAAAGAAATAAAGATAATTAAAAAAATACCCTGATATTTAAAGTGACTGCTCTTTGGCTGCTTGTTTATTTGCTCATCTATATTTTCTAACTTTTTCCCAGTTAATTTTGTTTTATTGTTGAGGTGACAGCAGGCCTTGCTCGCATCCTGGCACAGTGGGAATGGCCACTCCTTTCACTGCTGCATCTTGGTGTTCAGCTTCTCCTCATGTTTGCTAAGCTTGGGATGATGGGTCCATTAGAAGCCTCAACACTGGCAATATGGCTTCTTTGATAAGTCATTAGAATGAAACAGAGAAACTTCAGTGTTTGTGAAGTGGATGGTTGTCCTAGTTAGGTTTTTTTCTGTTGCTATGATCAACACCATGAGCAAAAACACTTTGAAGAGGAAAAAATTTATTAAAGCCTAAGGTTACTTCCTGGAGGGAAGCCCCAGCAGGAAGTCAAGGCAGGAACCTGGAGACAGCAACTGAAGCAGAGGCCGTAGAGTTACTCGCTTGCTGCTCTGGGCTTGCTCAGCTACTGTTCCTGTACATTCCAGGAACCTCTCCAGGGATGGCACTGCTCACATCAGGCTGGGGCTGCCTTATATCGATCAACATCAAGAAGATGCCCCTACAGACATGCCCCACGCCAGTCTGATGGAGGAAATTCTTCCACTGAGATGCCCTCTTTCTGGGTTTGTTAAATTGACAAATGATGCTAACTCTGAGGATGGCTAAAAAAAGATGGCCGATGCACTGGAGATGTTAGAGAGAAATGACAGGAGGTGGCTCAGCAGGTGAAAGTACTCTCTGTGCAAGGCTAATGACCTGAGTTCAATTTCCAGAACCATGTAAGGGTGGAAGGTGAAAACTGACTCCCATAATTGCCCTCTGACCTCCGCATGTCCACCATGGTGGGTGCATGCCTACATATATATCACACACACACACACACACACACACACACACACACAAACACACACGCTAATGATAGTAAATAAAAAGGTAAAAAGCCAGAAAAAGAAAAATCAGCTCAAAAATAGGTCAGAGAACCAGGGAACTCCCATGACAACCTGGAGAGAAGGTCTTATTTCTCGATGTCTTAGGTCAGGACTGATGAAGCACAAATCACATAGATCTAATCCAGTGGTTACTAAGTTGTAGTATAAATTGAAATTGTGCTTTGGGAAGTGTCTTAGGTGATTGTTTTGGGACATGTGTGTCCTACTGACTTGGAACACCACAAGTCATTCCTTCTTCTCGTTGCCAGGGGAAGCAGCTTGCTTTCTCTGATAAGGTCACTTGCAGCTTGTTTGAAGACCCACTAGTTACTTCAACTGAAGTCAGTAGGTTGCCCGTCCTCAGGCTTTGTCATCAATATGCTTCTTTGCTTTCCAACGTACCAACTCTAATCAAATCCAAGCATGCCTCAGAAGATAAGCTGCTGCTAGAAAAGACATTTTTTGCAATTGTATAAAGAAGTCGAAGGAATGGCTTATAAGAGCACTGGACCACTGGGAAGGAAGGGAAGTCAAGACTGTGCAAAGCTAACATAGGTACTCTGACAGTTCCTGGATCCAGTGTACAGCAGTTTGGGAGCTTGTGTCTGAATTCTGAACTCAGTGTTAATGCTATGGTTTCAATCTGAAATGGTCCTCAATGGCTCTAGTGCTAACTTCTCAGTCTGCACCTTAGTGCTATTAGGAGGTTTGAGAGTTGGACCCCAGCCCTCCAGTTCTGAGGGGTATGATTTTGGTCTCTAGCACGGGCTCAAAAGTGAGAAGGCCAACTGATCATGACTGAAATCTAAAAAATTATGAGCCAAATATAACTTCTCATTAGTTTTGGATGGAAAAATTATTTTAATTTTAAAATTATATATATATGTGTTTGTGTATGTATGCATGTGTATGTGTGTGTGTGCACATGAGTGCAGTACCTTAGGAAGCCAGTATTGAATCCCTTGGAACTGGAGGTACAGGTGATTGTGAGCCACCATGAGGGTGGTGGAAATCAGACTTGGGTCCTGTGTAAGAGTAAGTGCTCTAAACCAGTAAGCCAACTTCCCAGTTCCTATTTTATTAGTTATTCATTTGTGTATGTGTGTTTACATACATCATGTGAAGGCAATACCAATGGAGGCCAAAAGAGGGTGCTAGATCTCCTGGATCTGGAGTTAGAGGTGATGTGAGCTGCAGTCTAGGTGCTGGGAACTGAACTCAGGTCCTCTGCAAGAGTAGTGTGAACTCTCAACTGCTGAGCTTTCTCTCCAACCCCCAAAGTTCTCATTATTACTTGATCATATCAGGCATTTTAGTGACAGAATGCCAATACAGTCTAGGCTGAATGAAGTTGAGAGGCAAACACATATGGATATTGAATCTCTGATGGAACAAGTTATGCTGGACCTGAAAGCTATATTCTCCCAGTTATGCTGGACCCACAGGGGACTATATTACAAATGGATTCAATCTCCAGTCAGTTCCCCTGTTTAGTGGGGACAGACACTGAAAAGCTCAGAACAACATGTCATATCTTATATAGGGAGGATTTGGGGGGTACTTCACCTCTACTTTGATTAGTATCAGAGAGGTTCTATTTTTTTTTTTTTTTTGTCTTTTTGAGATAGAGTCTCCCCATAGCCCCAGCTGTCCTGGAACTCTGTAGAACAGGGTGGCCTTGAACTCACAGAGATCTGCCTGCCTCTGCCTCCCAAGTGCTAGGATTAAAGGTGTGTGACACCATGCCTGGCTACAAGGTTCTTTTCCTACTGCTGTAGAGTGATGGTGGCAGTGTTAGGCAAGCTGTTATGCTGGAGCTATCAGGGATGGGGCAGAGTGGCCTAGTCTGTGGATTACAGCTGTGGATTGTACTGTTGAACTGAGCCAAAATAAACCCTTCTTTAGGTTGCTTTTGTCAGGTGTTTTGTCGAAGCAATAAGGCAAGTAACTAGCAGAGAAAATTGGTATGAGGAGTGGGTCTTTTCTGTGACAAACCCAACCTTAGGCCTTTGGAACCAGTTTGTGGAAGGAAGGGTTTAGAAACTGGAAAAGCCCTAGAACACTGTCAGCAGAGCTTAATGAGATATTCTGGTGGGATTTGGAAGACAGGAAATGCTGAGACAATGTAGGCTTGGCTCATGAAACTGAAAAGGGGAGCAAAAAGTCTATCAAGAACTGAGTTAGAGGCCATGTGTCTGATATTCTGGCAAAGAATCTCACTGTATTCTGCTCCTGTCCTGAGAACTTGAATGAGGCTCAATTTAGGAGTAACTGGACTAATTTAATCTCTAGACAGAATAGCTACATTGTAGCTTTTCTTCACTGTTCTTCAGCAGGTCTACAGTGAGAGAAAGTAATAAATGGAGCAAAAATATGAAAAATGTATCATTTGATGAAGGAAGCTTAAAGTTGTAGACAGTACAGAAAAAACACCTATAATTTTTCAAGAGATTAGTGCCATTAAAGAGGAACTTGGTGCTGTGCATTGGGGCAACAGGAAAGATGTTCTGAAAGCAAGCCCAGCCCTGGAAGGGATGACTATTGTCCAAGAGGGTCAAGTTCCATCCTGAGGCAGCAATTGGACTTAGAAATGAATGTTGATTGGTTTTTCAGGCATGAAAGATGCAGGATTGAGGGGGTCATGGAATTTTTGCACCATAGTTCCACATAGTCACCTGAGACCAGGCAATGTGTGGCAAGGTCAGAGTCCTTGCAAGGAGGCCCTGAGAGGCCACTGTATGAAGCTGCAAAGGCATAATGGGGACCTCAGGATGCTGGAGATGCCAAGGTCCTGGGATACCTTCTCAGGAAAGCTGCCTGTGAGGAGCTGACTCAAGAGAATGGCTGTGTGTGTGCAAGAGCAGAGTTGTAGACAAGAGGCCGCCCATTCCGGTTGGCACCCAGACTATTCCACTAAGAGCTCTAGAAGCTAGACATGGATCTGTAGAACCTGGTATTTTCCCTTCTGGGTTTTAGTCTTGCTTTGGTCTGATCTTTCCTTGCCATGCCCCATTCTTTGATGGAATGGAAATGCTTAGCCCATGCCATTGTATATAAAAGTATGTAACTAGTTTGTGATTTTATAAGAGCTCACAGTTAAGGCATGACCTTGATTCACTGTGAGAAGCAGGCCCTGAGAGGTCAGGATGGTGTCAGCAGGCCACTATGGGGTTGCAGCAGAGACCCCAATGCTGGAGATGCCAGTGAGGCGTCTGCCATGGAGAGCTGCATTAGGAAGTGGAACAAGTCCAAGAGACTTGTGTATGTTGCAGACAGCAAAGCCAGAGGGTTGGAAAGTCATCTAAGTTATTCGAACCTCAAGTCCTAGGTGTGGAGCATGAAGCTACAGAATTTGGCATCTGCCTTGCTGGTTTTAGACTGGTTTTGGTCCAATATATTCTCAGTATGCTCTCACCCCTTCATTTTGGAATGGGAATGTATATTCTGCGCCATTGTGTGTTTGGAAGTATGTAATTTGTTCTTTTGGTCCTACAGGGATCACAGTTAAGAGATTGCCTTGAGTCTCAGAAGAGACTTTGGACATTGGATTTTTGAACAGTGTGGAGATTGTCAAAGACTTTGAGGAATTTTGAAGTTGGACTAAATGCATTGCATTATGATGTGGCCATGAGCCTATGGGGCCCAGAGAGTGGAATGTGGTAGTTTGAGTGAGAAATGCTCCCCTTACAGCCTCCACACTTGGGGAGGTTATGGAACCTTTAAGTGGTGCAGCCTTGCTGGAAGGAGCACATTCTGGGTATGGGTTTTGAAGGTTTATAGCCTTACCCCACTCCCAGTTTGCTCTCTCTGCTGTCTGTGTGGTTGGAGACACGATTCCCAGCTTGCCGCTCCCGCTGCCTTACTTGCCACTTGCTGCCCTGCCTCCCTGAGGTGATGGATTCCTAGTACCTCCTCTGGAACCCTATAAACTGCTTTTTGCCATGGTCTTTTATCCCAGTGACAAAAAAGTAATGAATACACAAATGTTGACTTCTATATTTTTGGTTCATGTCTATAGATACCAGAAAAGGGAATTCTATGATTTTACTTCTCCCATTTTAACAGAGAAGCTAAACATTACTATTTAGCTGCTAGAGCTACTATTTGGCATAAATCTACAGTATTGTAGGAGGTGCCTTGTTTCATCCTTATAAGAATGCTGCTCAGTCATTATCATTTGCCTTTCTTTTAAAAATATTTTATTACAGGCAGATCTCTGTGAATTCAAGGCCAGCCTGATATACAGAGTGAGCTCCAGGCCAGCTGGGACTAAAGGGAGACCCATCTCAGAAATACCAAAAAATATTATTATTATTATTATTATTATTATTATTGGTCTTTTTGAGACAGTGTCTCCCTGTAGCTCCAGCTGTCCTGGATCTCTCTGTGTAGACCAGGTTGGTCTTGAACTCACTAAGCTCCACCTGCCTCTGCCTCCCAAGTGCTAGGATTGAAGGCATGCGCCATCACACCCGGCTCTATTATTATTTTTGTTTTATGTGTGTGAATGTATTGCCTGCATGTATGTAAGTGCACCTGTGTCATGCAAGTAAGAAGAGGGTATCAGATCCCTTGGAACTGGAGTTATGGATGGTGGTTAGCTGCCATGTGGGTGCTGGGAATGGAACCCAGGTTGCCTGCAAGAGCAGCTGGTGCTCTTAACTGCTGAGCCATCTTCCAGCCCCTCATTTAAATTTTTTTCCATGTACAGGGATTATATTCTACTTATAAAAGTCCAACTTTGTGTTGCATTGACTTTAAATATTTAGTCATTACCATTTGTTATTTAAAAATGTGTATGCGTGTGTGTGCGCATGTGTGTGCGTGTGTTTGCACCAGAGATCAACGGAGTAAGACAGGGTCTCCCAGTGAACCTACAGTGCATTGATTCCATTAAACTGACTGACCAGGAGCTCCTGGAACCTTCAGTCTCTGCCTCCTAAGTGCTGGGATGTTAGGCCTGTGCTCTTGGATCCATTTTTTTTTTCTTTTTTTTTTTTGCATGCTTTTATTTTTATTTTTTTTCCAGTGGTTAAGAGCACTAGCTGCTCTTTTTATTTATTTTTATTTATACATGTATTTTTTTATCAAATCTAGACCCTGTACCCCACCCTATCCCCCCACCCCAGCAGAGCTCATGCATTCTGCCAAACATGCTTTTTATCTCTTTCTCAGTCTTTCTAATATTCTCCACGTGGAAGTTTGACTGTTTGGAGCAGAAGTTCACTTGTTTTCAGTCAGTTCTTTCGAGGCAGTCCTTTCGTTGTTGTTGTTGTTTCCTATGTGCATCACTCCAACTGCTTTGGACAAAAGCTCAAGGGGCTTTGTTTTTTTTCAAGAAATACTTACAACTAGGTAAATTGGCACTAGCATCCACAGATGAGGGATACCATCGTCGTTTGGTTGTTCTGGGACTGTGTTTACTTCAATTAGCATGATGTCTTCTAGTTCCAGCCATTTTTCCTGCAAAGCTCATGATGGCATCTTTCTTTTACGGCTGCATAGAACGCCAGTGTGTAGATATACCACAGGTTCGCTATCCCACTCATCAGTTGAGGGGCATTTGGTTTGGTTTCCAGCTCCTTGCTATTTGGTGAAGAGAGCTGAAATAAACATGAAATAAACATGCCCATGCATGTATTTCTGTTGTGGGGTGAGTCTTGATGGTACATGCCCAAGAGTGGTAATAGGCTGGGTCAGGTGGCAAGGTTCATTCCAAGGCCAAGTCTTCCAAGAGTGTCCTCCACACTGCTTTCCATAGTGGCTGTATGAGTTTTACTCCCCACCAGCAGTGGATGAGTGTTCCCCTTTCCCCACAACCTCTCCACACTTGGTATCATTTGGTTTTTTTTTTTTTTTTTGATTTTTCTTTTCTTTTTAAAAAAATTATTATTTTGTTTGTTTTTAAGGGATTCTACAATATAAGAACAAAGCTGTTTTCAGATAACATTGGAAATGGTGCGCAGTTTGCCATACAGTTAGGTAATTGGTGATTTTGCAAGGATCTATGTCCAAATGTGGAACAACCCAAGGTTCCCATAGTCCAGTTGGAAAGCTTGTATGCACAGGCATGTTGATCAGTTATGAGTCCAGACATATTGCTGTAGTCTCATGATCCAAACCATTCTCTGCAGCCCTTGACATTCAAACCAGGCCTCCTCTTCTGCAATTGTTCGCCTGGCTTGTGGAAGGGGGCAAAGTGGTGTAGAAGAAAACATCTACTTTCTTTGGGATGTCATGTTGGACTTAGTTCTGTTCATTGTGTTCCCTTCGTTGGTTGACAGCTTTTCCAGTGATACCTTTTTAGGTCATACAAACAAAGCACAATCATTTGGACGTACAGGCATTTAAGCAGTACTATAGGTAGTAGTCAAGTAAGTCTGTGAGCATAGACACAGAATGCTTGTGATGGTATGCTATCCGCAAACTATGGTTTCCTATAAAGGGTGACAAGTTCTTATTGTGGCTTAATAACACTCCTGAACCACTTAATGACATAGCTTGTGGCATCACTCCTGTGAGTTATTCCTACCCAGGAGAAGAGCTAATTATAACAATTAATTTGGGATATATAAATATATATATATATAGTATATATATAATATATATAAGAAATGGCTGCCACTGTTTGCACACGTATCTCCAGGCATTGAGGGTGTAGCTGATACTGAAGGAGGAGTCTTGCTTTGCTGCTCAGGAGGACCAATATTTTGCTGTATTTTTAGTGGCCTTTGGTAACGCTCTCTGGATTTCAGAGGCCAGTTGTACGCTAGCAAGTGACGTCTCATAACATTTTTTTCATGCTCACACCAGGTCTTCGACAAACAGGGACTTACTGCCTTTCTTATTGCCTTGAATCCATTTTTTTTCTTTTCTTTTTTTTTTTTTTTTTTTTTTTTTTTTTTATTTTTTTTTTTTTTTTTTTTTTTTTTTATGAAGGCGCAGGCATCAGACATGGATCCTCATGCCTGTGTGTGGAGCTCTTTACTGACTGAGTCATCTCTCCGGCCTCTTCACATCTTATAAAGCGGGTCTCCCTGTGCATGTGGCTCCAGCTGTTACTTTCCTGCTCCATTTCATTGCTCTCATCAAGACTTGTTGGGTATCAGAAGAAGATTTTTAGACTACGGTGCTTTGGCAGGTGAGAATGTTCAGCTAAAGAGGCCAGGAAGACTCATATGCAGCCCCTGACCTCCTGCCTTCCAGTCTTCCTAATGTGACTCACAGAGACCAGTTTCTCTTCTGCAATGCAGGCCACAGACACCATTACCTCTCTGGGCAGGGTCAGCTATAAACACTTAGAACTTAGTCTAACTTGCTCCCATTGTTTCTGTGTGTAGCTGGCTGGAAGTTCTGTGATCTGCTGACAAGTGTCTGATGGTAGATTTTTATATTCCCCATTCAGTGGCATCCTCCCCCATCCCAGGAGAAAGAGATGTTGCACAGAGAGGCCAAGAATGTTCTGGATGGATGGCCCCACTGTGGTTCAGTGCCTTCTCCTAGCATTGCTATATGTGCTCTGTCTGATCAGTTTTCTACATGTCTGTTCATCCTGCATCAAATCTAAGCTGAAAAACAGTTTCCCTGGGTTTTTTGCATCTTAATTTCTGAAGGCTCTGGTTTCATGCAAAACTTTGATTAAATTGGCTGTGCTTTTCTATTACTAACCTGTTATAGAAGTGTGGGCTGTGTCCCTTATGATGGATGAGGAAAAGTGTCATCTCCTTCTCCCCTTACATGGTCTAAGGTCAGGATTTTGTGAATTATACAAAAGTTCATTCACAAATTAGAGTTTAAGTTCATTACTATTTTTATTCTTAAAAGCAAGGAAACTATTGCAAAGTGCAAAGAGTATTACTGAAAAAATTACCAAATAAACTTCTTTACAGAGTAATTTTATGAACTGGTTTATCTATCTATCTATCTATCTATCTATCTATCTATCTATCTATTTATTTATCTTTTCCAGAAAGGGTCCTCCTGTAGTCCCAGCTGTCCTGGAGCTCACTATGTAGACCAGGCTGGCCTTGAACTCAGAGATCTGCCTGCCTCTGCCTTCTGAGAGCTGGGATTAAAGGCATGCACCACCACATCCAGCAAATTGTTATGTATTTATAAATGTTGTAATTAAAGCATAGAAGTAGTGACTTGTTTGGCTCTGGGGATATTGAGACTGAAGCATCCCTCCTCCTCCTCTTCCTCCTCCTTCTCCTCCTCCTCCTCCTCCTCCTCCTCCTCCTCCTCCTCCTCTTTTTTCTCATCTTCCTCTTTCTTTCCTTGTGGCGCTGGGGATTAAACCCAGGCTCTTATGCATACTAGGCAAACATTCTACCATTCTGCTAATTTACTTATAACCAAGTTTCGTTTACTTCACGTCTTCAGAGGAAGAGTGAGAGGATGAATGAGTCTTATAAGGGTCTGATGAAGAGGTTGCTTTTGGCAGCTTCTTGCAGGCGGCAGGGCCTTGTGAACTCAGCGGAGCCTCCTTCCTGCTCACGTTCCGGTTGCTTCTGTAGTGATGAGGCAAACTCAGGTGCCGGCAGCACTCTGGAACACAGGACTGCTTTGTGGGTGGTGTTTTGATGTTACCATGAAACTGCAGACAGAAGGAGCTGAGTGACTGACAGAAGATGTTCATGCCTCTTCTTTAGAAGGTTCTATATTGAACAGCTTCCACAAATGGACTCTTTCAAACTGTCAAATTTTTGCCATAAATAGTGCAGTGACTTAACGTCATGGGCTCGGCGCGGTGCTCTTTTCTGATCCTTCGTTTCTCCGGCTGCGTTCTTGCGCTTCTGCTGTTTTAGGGACTACAATACATTCGGGCAGTCTTAGTTTCTTTTCGCTTGCTGTGATGAAATATTCTAACAAAAGCAACTTAAGGCTAAAATGTTTGTTTTGGGTTACGGGCTACTGGCCACTACTTAAGGCTAGAAAGCTTATCTTAGCTCACAGACTGCCGGCTATCATTTCAGAGAAGTCCCAGGAGTTGGAGAGAGCTGATCATATTGGAACCACAGTCAAGCAGCCAGCACGGAATTAACCCACGGGTGCTAGTGCTCAGTTGTTTTCTCCACCCTTACACGAGTCAGGATCCCCGCTAGGGAATGGTACTATCCACAGTGGACGGTCTTCCCACCTCAGTTACCCTAATCAAGGTAACACCGGAGGGTCTCTCAGGTGACTGGTTTTTGCCAAGGTGACAGTTAACACTAATCATCATAGTTACCTCAGGTGCAGTATTTTGGCCAGAAAATTCAAGCTAGGTAGCTGCTTAGGCTTTGTGTTTGCTCTCTCTCTCTCTCTCTCTCTCTCTCTCTCTCTCTCTCTCTCTCTCTCTCCCTTTTTGTGTGTCATAAAATGACTTTACTGGAGCTCTCCTCAGGACACCATCTGGGACTGGGTGGAATATTCTGGACAAGCATGGCTCCACAGACGATACCAACCCTGTAGCTGCCATTACCAAAATGGACATTCTGTTATCATAAAAATCATTATGTGTTGACCTTGCCTGGTAGCAGGTGTAAAGAAATCATATTTATCTACATCAGTGTCATTTTCCTTTATGAAACCTCAGGGTCCAGGGACAACCTTCTGTTGGGACAGGCTGAGCATCAAGTTGGGTGCCAGGGAGGGGCAATGCTCCGTATGTTTGCTGAAGTTATAGCGGATGGTAGGGGGTGTGCAGGGCTCTGAGGAATGGTGGGGGAACTAACTGTAGCATGGGCCACTCCCCGAAGCACAGGGGTCACACAGGGTAGGAGGTGACAGAGGTGTTAGTGGTTGGAGGAAGGCCTCGTTCTTCCCTTTCAGCTTGAGTATGTTGGTGACCTCAGAGAAATGACCTCGCCCTTGGTGACATCGCTGGGCAGCTTGCGCACACGGACCACTCCAGGAGGGGACCCCTGAACTCCTGTTGTCCCCTTTGAACTTCTGGACGTTGTTTCGTCACAGCTGAGTTGCTATTTAGGATAAAGGGCCACTCACTAAAGCACAGGAAAAGCTTCTGGGATCCCGGTTTTGTACCCACATCCTGGGACAATGCTGTCCTCACAGAGCAGATGCGGGGGGGTGGGGGGGGCACAGGCGTGGTCCAATCTTTCTCTTTCTAATTCTTCCTCTTCCTCTTCTTTTGTTTCACTGCCCCCTCCCCAACCCCGCTGGAATAACAGAAAAAGTGAAATCGAGATAAAGTCAGGACGGAAGGAAGGGAATTCTGGGTAGCAGAAACGCTATAAACCTGCTTATTCTTCATCAGGTTACAACACACATTTTGTGGAGCCTTTTTTTTTTAAATAGAAAAAACCTTCAAACAAACAAGCCTTTCAGCGATTAGCTGTTACCTTCTTTCTGTCTTGCCGAGGCACTTTCTTCTTCTCACCCTTCCCTTTCTCCCACCAGAAGGAAGGCATAAGAACAGGAGATATGTGGCCAGAATTGCAAAGCTAGAATTACCATTCTTAAGAAAACAGCTTGTAGTATATGTGTTTTTATATTTTAAATCCTCTATGCTTGGTATTTTAAGAATATGTGGTTTTTCATACTTCAGTAACTGTTGTTAGAATTTGATTCTCTGATTTTTCTTGAGGTGATCCAGGGTAATCTACAGAGTACTTTACATTGAACAAAGAATTCTGGGGGCTAAGTTTATAGTTCATTGGTAGAAAACTTGCCCGACACATGAAATGTTTTGGGTTCTATCCCACCTCTGCCAAAATAAAAACAGGGATTTAGCTTACAAATGATATCATGATTCCATAAATAAAAAAACTAAAAAACCCCACATGAATCAAGAAAACTTATTTTGCAAGTTGTATGAATGTAATAAAGTGTTTCCTGAATGAACAGAGAACTTAAAGATAAACAGAGAGAAAGCTCATTCTTCTGTGTGCTAGTAATAAACAAAGATTCCCAGGCTCTTTGGAAATTCTCATCCATTTTTTTTGCCCCAATGGGACCTGGAAACATGCATTTTCTGTGTCTGGGTGAATCTTAGCGCACGTCCTGGAGGAACAGCATTGAAGGATCGGTTACTGTCACTGAGCCCACCTCACATTGCTGTGAGGAAGGCAGATTTACAGACAGACCTCTAAAAGATGAAATACAGCTGGTGTGATGGTACATGCTTTTAATTTTAATCCCAGCCCTTTGGAGGCAGAGGCAGACAGATCCCTGTGAGAGGTCAAGGCCACCCTGGGGTACCTAGAAAGTTCCAGGCCAGCTGGGGAGACCCTGTTTCAACCCCCATCCCTCCAAAAAAGAGAGAGAGATTTCTAACAAACATGGAAAAATATTCATCAGAAAAATGTGGATCAAAATTGCATTGAGATTCTATTTCACCCCAATCAGAATGACAATCATTAAGAAAAGAAAAAAAAAAACAACAAATGCTAGTGAGGATGTGACCAAAAGGGAATCTTTATATATTGCTGGTGGAATGTAAGTTTTTACAGCTACTATGGGAATCAGTATGGAGTTTCTCAAAAAATCTACCTTCTGACCCAGTTATACCACTTGGGAATTTATCTGAAGTACTCCAAGTCAACATCACAGAGATCATTGAACATCAGTGTTTATTGCAACACTATTCATGACATCTAAATTTTTATCTATTTTTACTGTATGTCTGTTATGCCTGCATGTATGTTCTGCCTACATATATGTTATGCCTGCATGTATGTTATGCCTACATGTATGTAAGTGCACCTGTGCTGTGCATCCTAGGATGACAGAGAGGGCTTTGAATCACCTGGAACTGGAGTTAAAGATGGTTGTTAGCTGCCATGTGGGCGCTGGGATTCGAACCTGGGTCTTCTGTGCTCTGAATTGCTGAGCTATCTCTCTAGCCCCTACAACAGCTAAATTGTGACATAAGCCTAGGTGTCCAGACACAGAGGAACAGATAAAAAAGTGATATATCTATATATCTATATCACTTTATGTATATAATGAATATTTTCAAATATAAAGAACAAAACTATGTAATTTGCAGAAAACAAACACAACTAGAGATAAGAAGTTAGGCCAGGCTCAGAAAGACAAATATCAAGGCTTTCTTTCGTATTTGTACAGTAATACACAGAAGCATGACCCGTGTCACGTTTCTTCCTCTGTTTTTAACTTAAAAAATGACAACCAACTTTTAGCTTAAAATTGTGCCCATGTATTTGATATGAAAGTCAAAATAAAACTGTCTCAGGGCAAAAAAGAGTAAGAAGAGGGTTGAGAAAGGGAAATATGGAAGTTTCTCGGGAGTATACTCAACAGACATATGCTATAGCACTTGACCAAGCACAACAAAAAAGTAAAACCGCACATACATCTACCCTAATGAACTCCCTAGCACAGCACACAGAACACTGTAGAGTACTGGATGCTTCACTTCATGTTGTATGGTTGACTTCAAACTGAGGCTTGCTGTAGCTTCCCAATATCATGACCAGGTATCAGTAGCTCAGGAAAAATCAAAATTCTGAATTCGATGTGTGGTTTTCATCAAATGTGTATCACATTTGTACTGTTGAAACAAACACGGAAAGTTGGGGCTATCTGTTCCTCACTTGCACCAAATACTAGCAATGCGATGTCCACAGAAGAGTGCACACCAGTTCTGAAGATGCATCTCCTTTGCTTGAGTCAGATTCTCCTGGCCCGGGCCTTAGGGAAAGGGGACAAGGGATGGCTTTTAGTTGGGGATGTGAAGATCCAAGTTCCTTGGATGGATTAACTTGTCCTAGTGCTGTATTAAGCTTTCCGTAGCTACTCTCCAAGAATTGGGAATTCTGTACTGAACCATGATTGGCATGAGTGATGCATGCTGGTATGATGAAACAAGAGTCTGAGCAATAAGTCTCTTTGTGTGTAACCGTCTTCATATCATCATCTGTTAATATAGCTTGGAGAGTGTTGGCTTCACTCTAGAGGCCAGGAATCAGAAACTCCTCCCCTCCCCCCGACCCCCAGGGGTGTGGATCGTATGCCTGCTAATGTTGAAATACTACTTGCTGAGTGCTACAGAGTGGTGTCAAAATTGCCTCCGTTGGAAGTCAACCATCAGCAGGACTGGTATGCACCTCAGGTTTGGTTTCTGCTGCAAATATGGAGACTGTTGGCTCCATTTCTTATTATTAGACTACTATTTCTGAGCATGCTTAGGATGCAGCATCTTTCACTAGCCCCTGGTCTGCTGCAGTCCTCTGCATACTTCAGAAACCTCCCCTAGATCTTCAGGGGTTAATCCTGGGTTCTTTGATGTTTAGATTTCTCTTTTAGGGTTGCCGGGGGGGGGGGGATGGAACCCAGGGACTTGAGCATGGTAGGTAGATGCTCTATATTGCTAAACACCCCTAACTCTGAATTTTGAATAATAAAAAACTGAAGGACTTATATGTCTGTTAGAAAGGAGGCTGGAACAAAAGAGAATGTGATGACGTCACCTGTCAAATAGTCTGCTTTTTCCTTGAAATGAAGGAATACAATTGATAGATGTTATAGTTTGTCTTCAATTGCTATGACAAAACACTCTGACCAAAACCAACCTGGGGAGGAAAGGGCTTATTTGGCTGACATCTCCAGGGTCACAGTTCGTCTCTGAGGGAGCCCAAGGTAGGAACTCAGGTGACCATGTAGGAATACTTCTTCCTGGCTTGCTCTCTTGCAAGCCAAACCTGCTTTCTTTTTCTTAAATTTTATTTATTTTTGTATGTGTATGAATGTACTATCTACATGTAGGTTTGTGTACCCGTGTTGTGCAATGCCTCGGAGGTCAGAAGAGGGCATTGGATTCCCCTGGAACTGGAGTTAAAGACTTTCTTAGCCACCATGTGGGTGCCGGGGATCGAACCCGGGTCCTCTGTAAGAGCGGTCGGTGCTCTTAACTGCTAGGCCATCTCTCCAGCCCCATAAACTTGCTTTCTTATACAATACACAACAATCTGCCAGGGATGGCACTGCCCACAGTGGGCTGGGCCCTCCATATCATTCAACAATCAAAAGAATACTGCACAGACTTGGCCACAGGCCAGTCCAATGGAGCCAATTCCCTAATTGAGGCCCCTTAAGCCAGGTGTGTCAAGTTAACACTTAAAGCTACCCAGCACAATAGTTTACCAAAAACATGTGCTACTATTTGATGAACGAGTAGGTGGTTATCTTCTAAGGTTTAGACTTATGCCAAGTGAGGCATTCTTGGTGCTCACATATTTGTTCAGCTTTCAGCATTCATTCTTGGGAAATAGTGGAGCATCTTTTGTTCATAAGGTGACAGTCCCTAAAAGCAGACATGCCCTGAGCTTCTGGATGCTGGCTGGGCTCAGCAATTTATCAAACCAGCTCTGTGGGATCTTGTTGAGTTTTAATGCAGCAGTGATCTGCTGGTCCAAATGCATATGTTTGCCTCTATCCTTGGTCTTATGCCCTTGCAGAGCACGGGCTGAAGAAATCAGGGAGTGTGACATTATCCTGGGTATCCTTTTAATGCAAATGAAGGTTGCAAAAAAAAAGCTACCTTTTGCTCCTTATCTAATAAGAATTCTGAGAAGAAAATCTGTCTGGTAACCCAAACACAGCATAAATACTATTTTTAGATATGTTTTTCTTGAGATGAGTTTTATTTATTATGTTGCATAGTTCAAGCTATCCTTCTGCTTAATCTTTTGAGTAGCTGGGACTACAGTTAGGTACCACTGTGCCTGGCCCTGAGCATTGTTGGATAAATAAAAGTATATTTGAAGTTAGAATTGGGCCTGTAATTTTTATTTATTTATTTTTTAATTTTTTTTATGTGTGTATGAATGTACTGTCTGCATGTAGATTTGTGCACCCATGTAGTGCAATGCCGCGGAGGTCAGAAGAGGGTGTCAGATTCCCCTGGAACTGGAGTTAAAGATGGTTCTCAGCCACCATGTGGGTGCTGGGGATCGAACCCAGGTCCTCTGCAAGAGCAGTCGGCATTCTTAACCACTAGGCCATCTCTCCAGCCCCCAGGCCTGTAATTTTAGAAGAGTCAAACATTTTGCTACTTTTTTCTAAATGCTAAACACAAAGCCACATTTTTCTTTTTTACATAAAATACATGATTAGAAGCTGAGAATAATAGGCCTATTATTCAGCTACTTGAGAGGCTGAGGTAGGAAGATTTCAAGTTCAAGTCACGTCTAGGAAACTTAGTGAGACCTTGTCCCAAGATAAAAAGGAAAAGGAAGGCTAGGTTACAGCTCTGAGATAGAGCTTTTGCTTTTATGCTAAGCCCTAAGATCAACCCTTAATACCAGAAAAGACAAAACACTCAAAGCATGATTGTACATTAATATTCAGAATCATAACCCATGCCACGTTGCTGCCTCTGTTTTTAACCTTAAAAAAGTCAAGTCACCAACTTGAATGGAACGCTCCAAACTTTTCTGACTGGCATACGTTGCTGCTAGGATTGCCCTCCTAATATCAATGAGAGAAGCTTCTTCAGGAAATTAGGGAAATTTTAGTGCCTCAGAATTCGAAATGCAGGGCCAACTAAAAATTGAAAGAGTCCTTGAATATACTTCAAACGGTGTTCTAATCCTATTTAATTATTTATCGAATCAATATCTCACTGTTTACCTACTTCTCATTGATTAGTAAATGCCAAGCCAGTGCCAGAAAAATACTTGACAGGTATTTACAGTTTTTCTTTTCTTTTTTTTTTTTTTAAATTTTTTTTATTAATTTTATTTAGTTCTGTATGTGTATGAATGTACTGCCTGCATGCAAGTCTGTGCACCCATGTCGTGCAACGCCGCGGAGGTCAGAAGAGGGTCTCGGATTCCCCTGGAGCTGGAGTTCTCCTGGAATTGGAGTTGCAGACGGCTCTCGGCTGCCATGTGGGTGCTGGGGATCAAACCCAGGTCCTCTGTAAGAGCACTCGGTGCTCTTAACCGCTAGGCCATCTCTCCAGCCCTACAGTTTTTCTTTTCTTAAATTCCTTGCATTATCTGCCCCTTTTCTATTTTAGGCATCTAGATTTTTGTACTCCTACAGTCTGAAAAGGACAACATAGGGGTTCACAGATAACAAAGGAGTCACATTATTTGAATTTGATTTTCAAATGCTTAAGTTTAACATTTGATAATAAGTTCATAAGCCGATAAAAGCATTGAACTTTGCTCGTCGACAAGAGTCTTGGAGCAGGAAAGGACAGTATCAAGGGTCCCCCATCTCTGGGTTGAATCTGAATCTAGATCATAGTTTCCACATTAGATTCTGGAGCAGGGATGGCGAGGGGTCATGTGGCAAAACCCACAATGCTGCTGCATGGTCCTGCTTGACATAGAAGCAGCCGAGTGGAAATGGCCACAAGGTGTGAGGTAGATGGACGTCGACATGACCATGAAAGAGAGGCCATGGGTGACAGTGTCCGTCAGGCTGATGTTGATGCAGAGATACATAAGGCAGAGGACCAGATTGACTCATGCATGCCTCAGGGGATGTTGTGGTCACTTTGTGATGACAGCCAGATAGACCTTCTATCCCTCTTGTCCCCACGCCCTGTCCTGGCAGTGTAGATACTCATGAACTTGGCTGCAGTCCCAGGAGAAGGGAAATAGATTCAACCTTTAGCTGGTTTCTCTCATTTGGAAGGATGAAGCTTGGAACAGAAACATTTGGCTATAGAGAAATAAAGGTTTACGGGAATAAAGACTTTTATTCACTTGAGAATGTGAACTGGCATTGTGAGCTCATGTGTAGTTCAGGGCTGCAATTTCCCTGTCTTTAAAGGTAATGGAGTGCTTGTGTTCTCAAGGGTTAGTGTGGCAAAATACAGATTTAGACTAGTAGTTTATATTTAGTTAGGGATGTAAAAATATCAATCTTATTCTTATATTTTACTTACCATTTTAAATCTGCAGATATTTTTCATATAATGTTTTTCTAAAAATAAACTTAAAACAACATTCTTTTAAAAAAATTCTAAAAGTTGTAACTATCATTTAAAGGGAGGACCCATAAAATTTGAGTTTTATCAACAGGAGATTTATTTGAAAGCAAAATTACCTAACCATTAACAGTGTGAGTTATGTTCTTCCTCTCAGGAGAAAACAGAACATGAGAAGCTCCTATATGGCCCCCAAACACCCACATACTAAGGCTTGGTCTTTATTTAGTCCAGGCATCATTGGGAGGTGGGGGAACTCTTCAGAGTTGGGACCAAGTATGAGAACTTTGGGTCACTGGGAATGGGCCATGAAGGGGATCATAGGAGTCTCTGTCTCTGTCATCTCTGGCGTCCATGAACATGCGGTGAGCAGTTTTCTTTGGTCACATGCTCCTGTCATGATCTGCCACCTTGCCACAGGCCAAAAGCAGTGAACTGGAACTTCTCGAACTGTGAGCCAAAGCGAACCACTTTTTTCTGTATCTTATTTATTTTTTTAAATTTTTTCTAATTTTTATGTTTTTATATGTGTATTGAATGTACTGTCCTGCATGTAGGTTTGTGACCCGTTGTCCGTGCAATGACCGCATGAGGTCACAAGAGGGACGTCGGAGTCCCCTGGAACGGGAGTTCCTAGAATTGGAGTTTCAGACGGTTCTCGGCCGCCATGGGGTGGCTGGGATCGTAACCAGGGTCCTTGAAGAGTCGGTCGGCCGGCTCCACCGCTGTAGATATCCCTCCAGCCCACTTTATTTCTTTTTTTTTTTTTTTTTTTTTTTAAATTTTTTTTTTTTTATTATTATTTTGTTTTTATTTTTTTTTTTTTTTTTTGTATCATTTGTTTCTTAATGTCTTCCGTGTCTATGCTGTGGAGGTCAGAGGAGTTTGTCGGATCCCTGGAACTGAGTTCTCCGAGGATGTCTACAGTACGGTTTCTTAGCGCCATGTGCGGTGGCTGGGGACTGAACGGGTCCCTGCAAGAGGCGTCGGTGCTCTTAACCGCTAGGCCACCTACCGTCTCCAGCCCCCACTTTCTTTCTCTTTATAAGTCAATTATCTAATGTATTTGTTAAAGTTATGGAAAGTCGATGCATAAGAAAACACTTATGATTGAATTCTGGCTAAGTCAGGACATCAGAAGACTCATGTGCTTTGATTTTTTTAGAATTCGTTATTGGGACAGAAAGCGAATGCAGAGTTGAAATAGGAAAGCCCATGAGCAGTCATGTTCATCCTTGCAAGAAGCTTCTCCAAGAAGCACCAGCGCCAGTTTGCTACGTGTTCCTACTTTCATTTTTCTTTTTAGTAAATGGTTATCATTCTAGGTTTTCCAGTTTATGCGTGAGATGAAAATAGAATGTCTATCACGACAATCTCGTTGCCTGTGCTGTGTGCACCGCTTTAATCCTAACTGGAGCAAGCAGGGGCTATTTGGAGTCAGGGCCGGTCCTGTCTACAGGAGCCCTGTATGTTCCGCCACTGGCTCTTTTTCTACATTTCAAGCGGACCCTTCTCCAAGACCAAAAAAAAAAACTCCCCCCCCCCCAGTTCAAGTATCCCTTTTTTCCAGTCCCCCCCTTCAAAATCCCAGTCCTCATCTCAATTTTTTATTTTTCCACTCTTATAGAACAAAAAACAAATATTAATAAAAGTAAAAGAGAATGCAAGAGAGTTTTACAAACATGAAAACACCCAATGTGCCAGGTGGTGGTGCATGCCTGTATTCCAGCCTTGGGAGGCAGAGGCAAGCAGATCTCTGTGAGTTCAGGCCATACCTGGTCACAGAATGGAGTTCCGGGCTGCTTGTGTGGTAGAGCCTAACTGAACAGTCTTCAGCTTACTGGAAGTGAGTCTTGGAAGAGGACTGTAGTGTTTTCCTTTTTCTTGTTTGGCTTCCTGGACATGGAGTGAGTGGTTCTACTCTGCCAGGTGCTCCCGCCATGTTATGGTGCTGTGCCCTTCGGTCATGGACTGGAAGCCATGGCATAGACCCAGCTGGTTATGGACAGGAACCTCCCAAACTGTGAGCACAAATAAACCTCTCCTCTTTGTAGGTTATAAGTTGATTTCGTTAGGAATTTGTTATAGGGACAAAAAGTGGACACAAACCCAAAGTAGAAAAGCTCATGGGTAATCATGTCCATCCTTGCAAGGATGTTTGCTGTATTGTCAAAGTTGATATTTGTTTCTGGACCATTGTTTGTATGTTTGTGAGGAGAAGGCAGGGAAGTACTAGTAAAACTGAATTCAAAAGACCCGGTGAACTACGTATTAAACAGAGAGAGAGAGAGAGAGAGAGAGAGAGAGAGAGAGAGAGAGAGAGAGAGAGAGAGAATCCCACCTGCATGATGTTTTGCTATTCTAGATGCTTTGCTATTCTAACTTTTCTGGTTAGGAATAGCCAGCCCCTCCAGGGCCAGATAATTCTTAGAGGGAACACAGAACTCAGCTATGAGACTTCCATATGCAAGTAACCAATGTAGAGTCAAAGTAGTTCTTGTATTTAGCTTGGGCAGCCAGGAGGTCACTTTCTCAGCCTTATATATCTAGAACCATAGAGGGGAACCAGAGGCAGCCAAGGTCCCTTCTAAGTGAGGACTGTCAACTTTTTGTAACCAGATTTCCTTGGTATTTACATTCTCCCGAGTATCTGATAATTCTGGCTGAAAACAGGAAAGGTTTCTCCTATGTTGGTGCCTAACACGTTAAAATCCTGCTCTGATGACTTCAAGATTTGGCTTTGGCTTGCACTCAAAGTTTTGTCTGTGGATAGCCTGAATAGAGATGAAAAGTTAGTTAGTGATACAGCATAGATAAAGAGAAATTATATAGGAATTGTATAAATGCCACTGCTTGGTGAAAATATACTTTTTACCTAACTAAATTAAATATATAAATTCCATATTTCTTGAAATTATAGAAAAAATGGTTCCTATGAATTCAACTGAAAAAATAAAAATCTATTTCTCTTTAAATTAATTATTTTTATTTTATGTGTATGAAGGTATTGCCTGCATGTGTGTAAGTGCACCTGTATTGTGCACTGCCCATGGAGGTCAGAAGAGGGTGTCGGATCCCCTGTAACTAGAGTTATGGATGGTTGTTAGTTGCCATGTGGATGCTGGGAATTGAACCTGAGTCCTCTGCAAGAGTAGCTAGTGCTCTTAACCGCTGAGTCATCTCTCTAACCCCCCCCCAACTACTTCTTTTGTTTGTATCATGTGCATGAAAATGTTCATGGTTTAATGATTTCTGTACAGATATTTTACCTTTCTTACTTGGTTATTATATTAGTTACTTTTTGTGATGAAATACCTGAAAAAAGTAGCTGATGGAAGGAATGATTTGTCTTGGCTTACAGTTCAAGGGTATAGACCACTGTTGCATGGATATCTTGGTGACGGAAGTTTGAGGGAGCTCACATTGCAACTGTAGTCAGAAGGCAGACAGATCTGAGTGGTGGTGCTCCACCTGCTTCTCCTTTTTGTTTGGTCTGGGATCCCAGCCCATGTAATGGAGTTGGAGTGGGTCTAACCGAGGTGGTCCCATCTCAAGCCAGCCTAGGAACTCCTTCCCAGACATACTTAGAAGCTTGTCTTCTAAATAATTCTAGATCCTGTTAAATTGATAATCTGTATTAACCATGAGAGTTTATCTCTTGTAAAGTCGACACACAAACATATCACCTTTTTTTAAAACTTTTTAAAAAATTTATTTATTTTTGTATGTGCATGAGTGTACTGTCTGCATGTAGGTTTGTGCACCCGTGTCATGCAATGCCGAGGAGGTCAGAAGAGGGTCTCGGATTCCCCTGGAACTGGAGTTCTCCTGGAATTGGAGTTACAGATGGTTCTTAGCCGCCATGTGGGTGCTGGGGATAGAACCCGGGTCCTCTGCAAGAGCAGTCTGTGCTCTTAGCCACTAGGCCATCTCTCCAGTCCCACAAACATATCACTTTTAAGCTATAAGCTTCTACTTCTTGTTCTAATAGACTCATGACTAATAATACAAAATGCACTCAGTCTGACTTCAAAGTCCCCCATAGTCTTTAATAGTTCTAACACTGTTTAAAAGTCCAAAGACCAAGTCTCTTCTAAGACTGAAGACTATCTCCTGTGAGTTCCTTCAGAGAAAAATTTTTATATACTTCCAATGTACAATGGCACAGAAGAAACATTTCCTTCCACCAGGCAAGAGTGGGGGCATAGCAAGAAAAAGCTGAACCAAAGCAAGACCAGACCCCAGGAGGCTAAACACCAAATGTCCAGCTCCATGTTTGGCAAGTGAGGCTCCTGATGGAATTTTCTGTTTCCAAAGGTGCATGAGCTTGCTGCTGCAGCTTTGCTGCCTATAACAACCATTTCTTTGGTTGGATCTACTCTGTGCCTACAGTTTTCTTGGTGGATAGCCATGGTTGGGGCATCTTCAATATCTCGGAGTCTCCTTTGCAACTTAGGCTTCACTTTCCCAGCTTTCTGCAATTGCCTTTCAGAGCCTTTTACAGGGATGTTGACCCTGGCATGTATTGCCTGATCTGACCTCCTTTTAAAACTCTCCATGATCCCTTCACTCTTGAATCTTTGATGTCTATAAAATCAGTACCACATGGGTGAAACTGCCAGATTCTGCTGCCAGGTCCAGATGTAGCCTGACCTACTTGGACTGCAGCTGCAGCAACCTCTGTATGCTGACACTGGGGTAACGCTTCTTTCTGTGATCATTTTTAAGTAATGAATTTTCAGCAGCTTTGTTAGTTTAGAGTCTCCCCTTTCAAATGAATTTATATTTTCATAAGTTGGAGCCTTCAAGGGTGGGATCTTGTCCTAAAGATATGTTTCCTATTGTCCCAGTGCAGAGCATGAAGCCTGTCTTTAGTGATGCTAATCATTAAAAACAAATTACATCTGCAAATTTAAGGTTGCTCAGATTCTGCTCCTTGCTAAATCCACATTTCCTTTCTGCTCTCACCCTATAGCTCTGAATGAGAGAAGTGAGTAGAATGAAGTCAGGTTCTTTAAAAAATGACCTCTCTCCCAGTTCTTGATAACATTCTTGGTCATCTCTGAAACCCCAGGAGATGGGCTTCCACTGCCTGCATTTCTCTGGGCCTTCTGGTTTGTAAACTCATATCAGAATGGCTCATTAGGGTCTGAGTACAGTGTTCTAGGGCTTTTTGTTTGCAGCCACAAACCAGTCCCTATTCCTCCTTCAAACCAGTTTTAAAGGTCCATAAGTCATGTGGTTAGATTTATTACAGCAAGTAAAGATTATGAAAAAATTAAAAATACACAAAAGCGGAACAACCAGGAATTGTGGGACACTATGAAAAGATCAAACCTCTGCATCATAGGGATAGAGGAAGGAGAAGAATACCAAGAGAATGGTATTGGATCAGATCTTCAACAGAATAATAGATGAAAATTTCCCCAAACTAAAAAAAGACAAACTAATACAAATACAAGAAGCACATAGAACTCCAAACAGACAAGATCAGAAAAGAAACTCTCCATGCCATATCATAGTTAAAATGCTAGGCACCCAAAACAAAGACAAAATTCTGAAAGCCAGAAGAGAAAAACAACAAGTTACATATAAGGGGGAACCCATCAGAATTACAACTGACTACTCAGTGCAAACTATGCAAACTTCTCAGTGTTAAAGGACTATAGATGCCAACCCAGGTTACTATAACCCCCAAAATGTTGATTATAGTTGAAGGAGAGAGAAAAATCTTCCATGACATAAACAAGATGATAGAATACATGTCCAGAAAACCAGCCCTTCAGAGAATACTTGAAGCAATTCAAAGGACAGAAGAAAGGAGAAACCATCCCCAGGCACCTAGAAAGAGAAATTAATAAAAGCATAACTGCAGAAGTAGAAACCTAGATCAAAAATGCAAATGGACAATAAGGTGAAAGGAAGCAACACACATCTTTATAACCTTAAATATTGATGGACTAAACTCCCCAATCAAAAGACATAGACTGGGAGATTGGATTAGGAAACAGAACCCATCTATATGTTGTCTACAAGAAACACATCTTACCTTCAAGGATAGGCACCACCTTAAAGTGAAAGGATGGAAAAAAATATTCCAAGCAAATGGTATGAAAAAGAAAGCAGGTGTTGCTATTTTAATATCAGACAAAATAGAATTCAAAGTAAAAGAAATCAGAAGAGACAAAGAAGGCCATTACATTTTTATCAAAGGAACAACTGACCATGAAGATTTCACAATCATGAGTATATATATGCACCAAACTCTGGTGCACCAAACTTTATAGAGACAATTCTCTAGGACCTCAAAGCACAGATTAACCCCAGTACACTCATAGTAGGGGACTTCAATATCCCACTGAGCCCTTTGTACAGGTCAACTGGACAAAGAATAAACAGAGAGACATCTGAACTGAATGATACAATACACCAAATGGACCTCACAGACATCTACTGAATATTCCATCCTAATACCAGAGAATACACTTTCTACTCAGCACCCGATGGAACATTCTCCAAAATTGACCACATACTGGGACACAGAAGAAACCTCCAGAAATACAAGAAGATTGAAATAATTTCATGCATTCTATCAGACCACAGTGCAATAAAGCTCAATATCAGTATCAGGATAAGACCTACTATCTACAAGAACACATGGAGACTAAACAACACATTCCTGAATAATGAATGGGTAAAGAAGAAATAAAGAAAGAAATAAAAGCATTCCTGGAACTGAATGACAATGATAATACAACACAACAAAACTTATGGGATACATTAAAACCAGCCCTAAGAGGGTAAATATATAGCCCTGGGTGCCTACATCAGAAAAACAGAAAGAGCACAAGTGAACGATCTAACACTGCAACTAAAAACGCTTGAGAGACAACAACAAATGAACCCTAAATGCAACCGACAGGAAGAAATAACAAAAATCAGAGCAGAAATCAATGAAATAGAAACAAAGAAAACAATACAAAAAAAATATGCAACCGACAGGAAGAAATAACAAAAATCAGAGCAGAAATCAATGAAATAGAAACAAAGAAAACAATACAAAAAAAATATCAATGAATCCAGAAGTTGGCTCTTTGAGAGAATAAACAAGATAGACAGACCTCTAGCCCAGTTAACCAAAAGAAAGAAGGAACAACTCCAAATCAATACAATCTGCGATGAAAGGGGAAATATCACAACAGACAATGAAAAGATCCAGAAAATCATATGGGAATACTTCAAAAAACCTATACTCTACTAAGTTTGAAAACCTAGGAGAAATGGATGAATATCTGAAATCCTGGGAATCGCCAAAACTCAACCAAGAAGAGATTGACAGCTTAAACAGACCCATAATATATGAAGAAATTGAAGATGTAATAAGAAACCTCCTAACTAAAAAAAGCCCAGACCCAGATGGTTTCACGGAAGAATTCTATAAAACATTTCAAAAAGACTTACAACCATTATTACTCAAATTGTTCAGAAGGATACAAACAGGGAAGTCTCCCAAATTTCTTCTATGAAGCCAGAATCACTCTAATACCAAAGCCAGCCAAAGATACAACCAAAAAGGAGAACTATAGACCAATCTCATTAATGAACACAGATGCAAAAATTCTCAACAAACTACTCTTAAACTGCATACAGACCCATATAAAAAAGATCATCTATCATGACCAAGTTGGATTCATACCAGAGATACAGGGATATTTCAACATATGGGAAAATCAGAAAATATCATCAAGCATATAAATGGACTGAAAGACAAAAACTACATGATTATCTCAATTGATGCAGAAAAAGCCATTGACAAAATCCAGCATCCCTTCATGCTTAAAGTCCATGAAAATCAATAAATATCATCAAACATATAAATGGACTGAAAGACAAAAACCACATGATCATCTCAATTGACGCAGAAAAAGCCTTTGACAAAATCCAGCATCCCTTCATGCTTAAAGTCCTAGAGGGAATTGGATTGGAGGGATCATTCCTCAATGTAATCAAAGTCATATACAGGAAAACCACAGCCAATATCATCCTAAATGGAGAAATAACAGAAGCATTCCCTTTAAAGGTAGGAACTCAGCAAGGCTGCCTCCTGTCACCACTCCTCTTCAATATAGTGCTTGAAACACTTGCTAGGGCAATAAAGCAAGAAAAGGAAATTAAAGGAGTACTAATTGGAAAAGAGGAAGTCAAGCTATCCCTTTTTGCTAATGATATGATTGTTTACTTAAGGGATGCTAAAAACTCCACCAGAAAACTCCTGGAAACAATTAAGAGTTTCAGTAAAGTGGCAGGATACAAAATTAACCTAGAAAAGCCAGTAGCCTTTCTTAACACCAACAATAAGCAACTGAAGAAGGAATACAAGGAGACCTTCCCACTCACAATAGCCTCAAAAACAATAAAATACCTAGGAACAAACCTAACCAAAGACATCACAGATCTCTACAAAAAATTTTTTTTAAACCCCTGGAGAAGGAAATTGAAGAAGACATCAGAAGATGGAAAAACCTCCTATGCTCATGGATTGGGAAAATTAATATAGTAAAAATGTCCATTCTACCCAAACTCTTGTACAAATTTAATGCAATCCCAATTAAAATCCCCAAGACTTTCTTCACAGGCTTGGAAAAAAAAAGTCCTTAATTTCATTTGGAAAAACAAAAGACCCTGAATAGCCAAAGCAACCCTGAGTGAAAAGAGCAATACAGGGGGATCTCTATACCAGACTTCAAACTATACTACAAGGCTATAGTCATAAAAACAGCTTGGTACTGGCGCAAAAATAGACCTGTTGACCAATGGAACAAAACTGAAGATCCAAACTTGAGCACATACAATTTCAGCCTCCTCATGTGTGACAAGGGGGCCAAGAAGACACAATGGAGAAAAGACAGCATCTTCAGCAAGTGGTGTTGGCAATACTGGATCACCACTTGTAGAAGAATGAAATTAAACCCTTACCTCTCGCCCTGCACAAAAGTCAACTCCAGATGGATCAAAGACTTCAATGTGAAGCCCAAAACTCTGAAGACAATAGAAGAAAAAGTTGGCAGCAGCCTACAAGACATAGGTGTAGGAAAAGACTTCCTAAATCCGATAGTAGCTGCGCAAGAATTAAGGTTGACAATTGAAAAATGGGACCTCATTAAACTCAAAAGCTTCTGTACATCAAAAGAGACAAAAGGAAGTGAAGAGAAAACCCACAGAGTAGGAGGAAACCTTCACCGCAGATACATCTGACAAAGCATTGATTTCTAGGGTATATAAACTACTCAAAAAACAAAGAAGAAAGAAAACAAATGCCCATTCAAAAGATGGAACAAAGAGCTGAACAGAGACGTCACGAGTGAGGAATTAGAGATGGCTGAGAAACATCTTAAGAAGTGTTCAACATCGCTAATAATTAAGGAAATGCAAATTAAAACCACTTTAAGATATCATCTCATTCTAATAAGACTGGCCAGGATCAAGAAAACAAATGATACCAAGTGCTGGAGAGGTTGTGGGGAAAGGGGAGCACTCCCATTGTGGGTGGGAATGTAAACTCGTACAACCACTATGGAAAGCAGTGTGGAGAACCCTTGGAAGACTAGGAATGAACTTGCCACCTGACCCAGCCATACCACTCCTAGGTATATACCCACAAGACTCATCTTACCAGAGAGATACATGCACAGCCATGTTTATTGCAGCTCTCTTCACAATAGCAAAGATCTGGAACCAACCCAAATGCCCCTCAACTGATGGGTGGATAGAGAAAATGTGGTACATCTACACACATGGAGTTCTATGCAACAGTAAAGAAAGATGACATCATGAGCTTTGCAGGTAAATGGTAGGACCTAGAAGATATCATGCTAAGTGAAGTAACATAGTTCCAGAAAAACAAAGGAAGAATGGTTTCCCTAATTTGTGGATGCTAGTGCCAGTTACCTAATTGTATGGCAAACTGAGCAATGTTAATGTGATCTGAAAACAACTGCGCTCTTATATTGTGAATCCCTTTAAAATAAATAAAATTAAAAAAAAATAATGCCTGGCATGGTGGCACATGCCTTTAAGCCCAGCACTCAGGAGGCAGAGGCAGGAGGATCTCTGTGAGTTCAAGGCCAGCCTTGTCTACATAGAGAGCTCCAGGCCAGCTGGGACTTAAGGGAGACCCTGTCTCAAAAAGAAAAAGAAAAAAAATTGAGAACATGAAGTCAGGGCGGGGCAGTACAGTGGGAGGAGACACGGAAGAGAGCTTCTAAATAGGATAAAGATATATTGTATGAAATTCTCAAAGAGACAGTAAACATTTAAAAACATCACTAGTTCACATAATAATTTAATGTGTCGAGTTACCTTAATTCACTTGCCTTTCATTTTAGTTATTCAAGTTTCTTTCCACTATTTCCATTTGACTTTCCATTTTAGTAGCCATTATTAATGACAACATTTAAATAGTTTAACAGAATAGTGGAGTTTTTTTTTTTTAAAGTTAAGTTTTACTTTGAAAGATATGATTAAGGAAAAATTTCCCCTTCTTTTAAAAGAAAGGACATTTTATTTGAAAATACACTGTTAAATTGTACCTGATAACTCTAAAAATTACATGTAGATTCATCTCATATATATTTAAATTATATATATATATATAAAAGTTAAAATATTTTGTCTCACATAGTTGGAAATATTTCTAATACTGTTTTTTTGATCATTAGACTGAATTATTATTAATCATTATCAGCAATTATAATCAATAATAACAATAATTATAACTATCAATAACAATTACCAGTAATAATTAACAATAATTTATCCTGAAACTTAATTTAATACATACCAAAATTTATATAAACCCAATTAAAAATTGTTAACATCAAAAGGTATAAAATAGTCTTTATGGGTCTTTATGAATCTATTTATCTTTGTTTACAGTTGGCTCCTAATTAGATTTAAACCTGTAGGTTTATAAGGAATTAAAAGTACGAACATGCACACTCACACATGCACACAGTTTTAAGGTGGGCTTAAAGAGAAACATAAAACAGTTAAAAATTTTTTTTTCATTAAAATTGCATAAAAATATTTATGCTGTTAAAGAAGCTTTTAGTAATGTTTATTAAAAAATTTTATCTGAGCAAGTGTCTTTTGTTAGAACTCCAGGGCTTATAAACTCCCTTAGAAATACATCTGTTTTTGCATCCAAAATGCTAACTCTACTGCTTCAGTCAGCTCTCTGTCCCAGTTATTTTGTTGTTGTTGCTCCCTCCAATCTGTATTTTTTCAACATATGCATTTATGTATGTCATACATGTACTAAAATCATGTCATCTGAAAATAAATTGTATGTTATTTCCAAATCATATTTTGGGATTCACATTTTTCCCTTTTAATTTTAATCTTGATACTGCTTTTTAAAAAAACATATGAAGCGGGCGTGGTGGTGCACCCTTTAATCCTCGCCACTTGTGAGGAGAAGGCAGGCGGATCTCTTTGTGAGTGAGTTCCGGCCCAGCATTGTCTACAAAGAGAGATCCAGGACAGCTGGGGCTACAGGGAGACCCTGTCTCGAAAAGACCAAAAAAAAAAAAAAAAAACAAAAAACAAAAAAACAAAAAAACACCATGTATGAAGTTTGCATATTCTACAAGGGCAACTTTGTGGTTTAATTTAATTAGCATTAAGCAGAATTTAAATATGGATGCTTTAAAAATGAGCAGCCTTAGGAGTATCAATTATCCAGATGCTAGAAAATGAAGAAAAAAAAAAACCCAGCTGGCAAAGGAAATTAAAGCAATGAGAGGCATGCAGAAATAACTCAGTCTCATAAATTTATCACCTGGATTCTACAGATGGTGATGAAATTCTGCCATCCCTTCTAGAATGTTCCAGCCTACTCAGGCAGGTACTGACAGCTGCAGTTCACCACCAGGACATCTTTGAGGTTTGGCCAGAGTTACTATTCAATGCTTTAGAGGGTAAGGTTCTGATATATGGATTTTTTTGGGGCAGGGTGCTCAAGTTCATTGTATTTATCTTCTAAGCATCTTCCATATTCAATCCTCATAATGCCATGCCATATATATGTATATATACATCTATCTCTATCTCTATGTCTATCTCTATCTATATCTATAATCTATATCTAATCTGCATTTTCTAGAAGAGGAGAGTCTCATCTCTCTGCCTACCAGAACTGCAGTAGGAATCTTGGACAGCGAGCCTGCTCTATCACCCCAAATGCCCTATTGTTATTGTTTCAGTTTTGACTGGGGAGTCCTGAGGAAAGCACCTGACTGAAAGGATGATCACTGTAAGAGTGCTACTTTGGGGGGCTGGAGAGATGGCCTAGCGGTTAAGAGCGCAGACCGCTCTTACAGAGGACCTGGGTTCGATCCCCAGCACCCACATGGCGGCTGAGAACCGTCTGAAACTCCAATTCCAGGAGAACTCCAGTTCCAGGGGCATTCGACACCCTCATCTGACCTCCGCGGCGTTGCATGACACGGGTGCACAGACCTACATGCAGACAGTACATTCATACACGTACAGAAATAAAAAAAAAATTAAAAAAAAAGAGTGCTACTTTTAGGCCTTTAATCCCAGCACTTGGGAGAGAGAGGCAGGCAGATCTCTGTGAGTTCAAGGCCAGCCTGGTCTACAGAGTGAGTTCCAGGACAGCTGGGGCTACAGGGAGACCTTGTCTCACCCTCCCCACCCTCAAAAAAGTGCTACTTTTGTTGCCTAGTCTCTTTAAAGTTATCCTGGAAGCCAGAGTTCTCTTGTTCTTTTTTATGTTGGGAGCCTGCTTTTAGTGATGAATTTGAGGCAGCTGCTATGTTGCTCCTCGTTCCTGGGCCCATTCCAGCTGGTGGGACTCCACCTAGGGCTGTGGCCAGAAAACAAGCTGGCAGAGAGGAAAGTGGATAGCGCAACATGCGGATCAGTTTTATCTTAGTTTTTAAACACCTGTGCAGTATTCCATTATTTCAGCAAGATGCTATTCTTTAAGGAAATTTTTATAGCCTTCTACATTAAAGATAATTGTAGCTTTAGCTCATCAGTTTAATGTTGACTCTTGAGCTACTGCCTGTCAAAAGGACAGTGTTTCAAAGTGAGCGGTACTGGAAATACAATTAGGTGAAGTTCTATGGGGTTGGGAAGGTATGGCTCAGTGGGAGAGTGCTTGCCTAATTCAGAAACCTGGGTTCTGACCTTTCAGCATAGCAAACATACAGATGAATGAATGAATAAGCAAATGCTTAGTATAAAAAACTAAGAGAAAGTACAGCTTGCTATTGAGCACCTCAGCCCAGATGCCAAGAAGCTCGCTTGCTCGGAGACCTGTAGGAGCACTCCCAAGGGAAGACAGGAAATTGTTGAACCTTCAAAGTTTTTGATTATACTGGACATCTCACATGGCAGGGATTGAGTAGAAATGCTGGCTTGATACCGTTTTAGGAAGATGAGTTATGCTTTATTTGTGATTATGGAATGCATTTACAAAAAATAACCGATTTCCCTTAGGTTCAAGCCTTATGTAGGTTAAGTTTTCCTTACACAGGTTGGGTGATTTTTAGACCTGGTTTCCATTCTGTTTTATTTTAACAAAAGTTTAATTCATTTAAGGTGATGTCTTATAAAAACTGGAATGTGCAGAGAACGGACAATAAAAGCTTTTTCATAATTTATGCGGCACTTCTAATATGAGCATTCCTAGGTATGTTTTTGTCTCCCCTGAATAGTACCATATCTTCCCAAAAGTGAGAAATATTTTGTGTTATTGATTGATAGCTTAGTTTTGGAATGAGCTGGTACGTCAGTTACTTTTCTGTTGCTGTGATAAAACATCATGACCAAAAGTGACTTATGGAAGAAAGTTTATTTTGGCTTACAGTTCCAGAGGGTTGGATGGAGTCCATCATGGTGGGCTGGAGCAGGAAACTGAGAGGTCACATCTTCAACCACAAGCAGAAAGAAGAGAGAGCTAACTGGAAGTGTGGTGAGTCTGTACACTCCCAAAGGCTGCCCCTAATGACACATTTCCTCCACCTGCAAAGTTCCACATCCTAAAGGTTCCATAACCTCCTCCAACAGTGCCATCACCTGGAGACCAAGGGCTCAAATATCTGAGCTCATCAGGGACATTTCTCATTCAAATCACTACAACTAGTTCCAGAACATTCAAGTTGTTTTTACAATTTCATACTTTAAAAGTTTCAGAAATTTGGGCTGGAGAGATGGCCTAGCGGTTAAGAGCGCCGACCGCTCTTGCAGAGGACCCGGGTTCGATCCCCAGCGCCCACATGGCGGCTGAGAACCGTCTGAAACTCCAACTCCAGGAGAACTCCAGCTCCAGGGGAATCCGACGCCCACTTCTGACCTCCGCGGCATTGCACGACACGGGTGCACAGACTTGCATGCAGACAATACATTCATACACATACAGAAATAAATAAAATTAATAAAAAAAATTAAAAAAAAAAGTTTCAGAAATTTGAACCAAATCCCAACTGTAAGGTATTTCCCTAAATATTTTACTTGTTTGAATTATTCAACTGGCCTCACTTTTAAGCTTTGTAAGGCCACGGGTTAGGTCGTTGCTTGAATAACAGCTAAGTTGCATTTACATATTTTTGTTAGGTAAAACATGCTTGGCACTCTCCTAATCCTTCCTACTTAACATTTCCAAATTCTTGCTGTGCAGGTACAGTCGTTAAACCCTTTTACAAAATGAGGAAGCTGAGGGACACAGTGCTTACGAAGTGTTCTCTGACGTTTACGTAACTGGTTATTGTTGTATCTAGGTTCAGTCTCTGGAGACCAACCATATTCTCAATTTCAGCACCATTCTGCCTCAAAGATGAGGACTGAGCAGGTTTGTTGGCTTAAAACACTTGCTTTGTACCTAGTCACTACTTTTCTGAACTCTTGGGTATGACACTGTTGCCTCTAGTGGAGTGGGAGCTGGGCCTGGTAGTACCCACCTGTAATACAACATTGGGAGCACCGAGGCCAGAAGGTTGTGCTTGCAAATTAGAGGCCACTGTGAGCCACATAGTGAGTTCCAGGCCAGCCTGGGTTACAGGGTAAGACCTTACTCCAAAATAGCCAGCTAGACACAGAGTAAACATTTGAAGAGAATGTGTAAAACGGCCCTCAACATGAATTGTGCATTCAATTCTCTTTCTGTTTCTTAGAGGCCCAGCCTTTCTGCCCTGGTCTCTGACTGTGACTTGGCTCCTCACTCACCACAGTTGTCTTCGTCTGCCTGGTTCCCACAGTCATCCACGCCATTGCAGTGAAGCAGCTGAGGCAAGCACTTTGTGATGTTCCCACAAGGGAAGAAGCCAAGGGGACACTCGACATCCTGGGTGCTCCCGGGAGCTACTGGGGCCAAGAGGGAGGGAGACACCGTATTTGGAAATGGTTAGTATAAGTGTTATCACCAGAGGTGGTTTCCCTCGGTTCCCCACACACTTGCCCACTGTCCTGTTAGCACAGCCGTGTGCACCTCAACCTCGCCTTTGAATCTGCCGCCCCAGAACGCTCTTGGAGCCTCTTTGTCTTTGTAGTCTTTCTTCTTCTGTTGGGCTAGTCAACAGTTAATTCAAAACTCTGGGAGGTACAAAAAGAAATGAAGCCAGTGTTGTCATGAATATACTGTGCTGGGCTGTGTACAAGAGGAGATTATTGTGGACTCAGTATAATTGTATTCTTAACATTACCACATTTGCAAGTCTTTTGAGCTTCGTAGAATTTAGACTACTTATAATTATGAGAATATGAAAACAGAATAGGGCTGGGCATGGTGGCAAAAATCTGTAGTTCCAGCATCAGGAAGGCTGAAGTAGCAGTAAATGGAAAGAATAGAAGTGGCTATTTCTTTTCTAAGACACCATGGAACTGTTTAATAGTAGGTAGATTTACATTTTTATGCGTATGAGTGTTTTGCTTGCTTATATGTAAGTGTACTTGTATGTGCAGTGCCCACAGGGTTCAGAGGAGGGTGTCAGACCCCCTGGAACTGGCGTAACAGAAGGTTGTGCCCACAGGGTTCAGAAGAGAGTGTCAGACCCCCTGGAACTGGAATAATAGAAGGTCGTTAGCCAGTATGTAGGTGATGTGAACTGAACCCTGGGTCTTCTGCAAGAGCAACCAGTGACCACTGAGTCATCTCTCTAGCTCCCACATTTACATTCTTATAGAGGAGCAACCCACATAATTATTTCAGAGCACTTTTCAATCTGGGGATTAAACACGTGGCCTTGTACATGGCAGACAAGGACTCTACCACTGGGCCATAGTTACAGCCCCGAGCAGCACATAACCTGAAGGAAATCATTACACCTTTGCTATAGTCACAGCCCCGTGCAGCACATAACCTGAAGGGAATCATTATACCTTTGCCATAGTTGTACTGTAAACAGTAGCTTCTTTTGTGAAGTTATCTTAAAATTCATTCCCTCCCCAAACCAGTGGATTAAAGCAAAATTGAAACTAAGGATTCCATCCCACTGAATGTCACACATTTCAGACCTTTCAAAAGGATATGCAAATAGGTTGATTCATGTTGAGACTGACTTTTGATATCTTCTTTATTAAACTTTTAGGAATAAAATGTAAAAAACAAGACTTTCCAGAAAAAATGATTTGGCAAATTGTCAGCCTCAGGCCCTAGTCACTGAAATGCTAATAGATAAACAGTGTTTCCATGCTGCTGTTTTGAGTATTCAGAGTCACTTGCTTTTGTGAATGCTGTGCTTTTTTTTTAATCCTACTGTTGACACCAGGGGATTGAGCCCAGGGCTTCCTGTATGCTAAGCATATACTCTACCACTGAGATAATGTCTCATAAAATAATAAAATAAAATAAAAATAATAAAGTTAATTTTTTTATGTGTGTGAGTATACTGCCTACCTGAATGTAAGTGCATGTGGTGTCAGATCCCCTGGAACTGGAGTTATGGATGGTTGTGAGCCACCATGTGGGTTCTGGAAATTGAACCAGGGTCTTCTGCAAAAGCAGCCAGTGCTCTTAACTGCTGAGCCATCTCTCTAGCCCTTTCTTTTAAAATTATTACTATTATTGTGTGTATTTTTGTGCATGGTGTGTGTGTGTGTGTGTGTGTGTGTGTGAGTGTGTATGTGTGTGAAAAATCAGAGGAGTTGGTTCTCTCCTTCCCATTCATGTGGGCTCTGGGCTGGCACTCTGGTTGTCAAGCTTGCATGGCAGGCACTTTTATCTGTTGGGCACTGGGCTGGAACTCTGGTTGTCAGGCTTGCATGTGGGCACCTTTATCTGCTGGGCTCTGGGCCGGAACACTGGTTGTCAAGCTTGCATGGCAGGCACTTTTATCTATTGGGCACTGGGCTGTAACTCTGGTTGTCAGGCTGGCATGCGGGCACCTTTATCTGCTGGGCTCTGGGCTGGAACTCTGGTTGTCAGGCTGGCATGGCGGGCACCTTTATCCACTGGGCCTTCTTGCTGGCCCTGCACCCACCTTTCACATTTCCTTACTTTTCATACCATTGACATATTTCAGAATTAAAAGCCACCTGCTCTGCAGAATGCTTTTGACTTTGGGTTGTTTGTTGTTTCATGACAGATTCAGATTATGGTTAGGCACCATTGTTAAGAAGTTCACAGAGGCAAGCCTCATTTCTGTGTGGTAGTGTAAAATTTTGCTTTGTCCTATTGCTGATAAATGATCATTTTAGTCACTTGACCAAAATGTTCCTCAATGCTGTCAGTTATAAAGATTCCCCTTCAGGGCTGGAGAGATGGCTCAGTGGTTAGGAGCATCACCTGCTCTTGCAGAGGACCCAACTTTAGTTCCCAGCACTCATCTGGTGGCTAACAATCATCTGTAACTCCACTTCCAGGAGATCCAACACCCTCTTCTGACCTCTGTGAGCACTGCATAACACAGGTGTACTTACATACATGCAGACAATACAGTCATATGCATAAAGTAATAATAAATAAAAATATTTAAAGTTTGGTGATTAATAAGCATTTTCTATTTATTTATTTATTTATTTATTTATTTTTGATTTTTTAACAAGTAGTAATTTATGAGTACAAACATCCTTCATGTAAAGCCAATTTGCAAGCAGCTATGCCCAAACCCACACAGCCCAAGGCTCCCACCATCCAGCTGGAGGGGCTTTTATGTACAATCAAGTTGATCAAATAAGTGTCCAGTCTATATTGCTGTAGTTTCACCATTCACCCCAATCGCAGCCCTTACATTCTACCATGCCCCCTCTTCTGCAGATTGTTCCCTAGGCTTTAGAAAAGGGGCACAAGTGGGCAAGAAGCAAAACAGTCTACTTTCTCTGGAGATGTCGTTTTGGACTCTAATCAGTTCAGGCTGTTTCCTTTCATGGGTTGGCATTTTATCCAGGAATAACCTTTCAAT
>VZQC01001685.1:517969-541083 GCA_009823505.1 Rhizomys pruinosus
CCCCTCCCCTCCCCTCCCCTCCCCTCCCCTCCTCTCCTTTCCTCTTTTGTGCTCAAATTGCCCCTGTGTTGGCTAGTGGGAATATCTTCAAGCTGGACTTGGTGTTGTCTTGCACCTTGGCAGGACTTCCATGCATTTTAACATTGAATGATTTTCAGTCATCTGCATTCCCTGATGTGGGTCTGGAACCTGCCATTTCTCTGAGTTCAGAGTTGAATAGTGTTTGGAAACCAAGATGAGGACACAATGAGGAAGGAGAGAACCAACTCCTCTGATCTTCACATACATGCTGTAACACACATGTACACGAACACAAATAGACACGATAATGGTAATAATTTAAAAAGAAAGAAAGGGCGGGAAAGATGGCTTAACAGTTAAGAGCACTGGCTGTTTTTGCAGAGGACCCTGGTTCAATTTCCAGAGCCCACATGTTGGCTAACAACCATCCATAACTCCAGTTCCAGGGGACCCAACATCCTCTTCTGACCTCTGATGACATAGGCACAAGGCACACTTACATGCATGTAAGCAGTACATTCATACACATGAAATTTTTATTTATTGTTTTTATGACTATTTATTTTATGCATGTATGTAAATACACCCATGAAAAGCAATGCCTGCGGAGGTCAGAAAAGGGTGTGCATGTTGATGTCGTCGATGTTTGGCTGTCACTGCCCCCCCTGGACAGTGACACACCTGCATTTATTTGTCAGTAACCCTTTCAATGTTGAAAACTTTGAATTTCACCCCTGCCCCAGTTCCTTCCTGTCTAGCATTATAAAGTCTAGCTTTCTTCCTTTATGGCTCCATCCCTCCCTCTAGTGACAGGGAAGTATCTACTTTCTATTACTTCAGTGCAGTGATCATCCTGACAAGGCTTCTTCCCTCTGTGGCTGCTTTCCAGTCTCATGCAGTGCTGACTCCCACAGAGGCCACTCTCACTACAGAGACCCTTCTCACAGCAGAGAGTCTCTGAAATCTCAATCCCTGGGCTACATGACTCTCCTTTCATCTTGGCCCAGGATATCTTGCAGTGGGCCACCAAATGGCTTTAGGACATGATTGCTTAGAACAGAGTAGAAAAGAAGTGATGCTCATAGGAAAGTTCTGGAGAGATCAAAAGCAAAATCTAAAAAAAATGGAATATTTTTATTTTAGAGCCCTACAACAGGGGAAAAAACCTTACTGTCACAGGACTAATAAATAGAAGTGATGTTAAATCTCTCTGGAAAAGTTGCCCCAAGATTTACAGAAGTAATTCTTCATAGGGAAATAAGAACACCACTCACTACGGACAGTAACCTGATTCTTCAGATGCACTAATGATGTCTGGTTTGTCCCAGGCTAATGACATGACAGAAAAAAGTGGAAGACTTTGGGAAATGGGAAAAACAACAACACAAGGTCACTGGGCCAAGTTAACTTGACCTCACATCTTCTTTGAGCTGTTTCACAAAGTTGCAGGTGGTAGCCAGCTTATAAAAATAGAAATAGCCACTGTCAAAGAAATTCTGACTTTCTTTGACTGAAAAAGGATGGTAAGATACATTAATTATTACCTCATGGATCTTGGCTGGTTTTACATGTGTTAAGAAAAATTTTCTGTCCTTCCTATTAGCAACACACACACACACACACACACACACACACACACACACACACACACACATCCCTGAATGATTTGTAACTGGTTTTCTCATCAAATCTTTGAGGCATTTGGATGTTTTTATTTGTATGATTCATGATTATATCTCTTCTTCCCCTAATTCTTTTTGAATCATCTTTTAAGAGGTGTGGGGACTTACTTGGAGTTCCAGAGTTGATATTTTAAGCTGAAGATATTTAAGAATCAACAGATGGAGAACTATGTCTTCTCAGAGTCCATTTACCTGACTATCAACAGAAACTTCTGGGAAATAAAGCTGCCATGAACTCCTTCTTTCAGGTGATTCTACTCCTCGGACACAGACCAAGAGTAAATTCCCCAAAATCCTGGGGGAGATTCATGGTGCCAAAGGATGTGAACAGACTTCAGAGACTTTATTTCAAATTTTTCTCCTGAACCCTTTTTGGGCTGTTGGGATGGCTTGGCTAGTAAAGGTCCCTGACTTGAGTTTGATCCCCGGGACCCACATGGCGGAAGGAAAGCCTGGCCAGCGAACTGTCTTCTGACCTCCACACAGGTGCTGGCACAGGTAAACACGATGAATAAAGAAAACGCACGTTTGCCCTGAAGCCTTCTCTCTGGTTTCCTTTTTCTATTAAGTTAGATGTACAGATATGAACTGAAGTATTTCCCCCAGAGAAAAGCTACACGAAAAGTTAACGATACTGTAAGTCTATTGATTGGTTAGACTTTGAGACCGTAGAGAGCTGGAATGTGGCAGATCCAGGGTCAAATTATCTTAGGTTTTTAGTCCTCTTTTTTTTTTTTTTTTTTTGGTCTTTTTGAGACAGGGTCTCCTTGTAGCCCCAGCTGGCCTGGAACTCGCTCTGTAGACCAGGCTGGCCTTGAACTCACAAAGATCTGCCTGCCTCTGCCTCCCAAGTGCTAGGATTAAAGGTGTGCACCACCACACTTGGCTTGTTTTTAGTCCTCTTAATAGCTACTCATTGCCCACTTCTGTCTGACCTAACATCTTTGTGGCTGTCATGTGAAACCTGGGCTGTACTAACAGACCACTAACTTCCACCAACTCCAAAGCTGGGAATATGCATAGTACCTGAGACCTATAGCAGAGATTTCTCCTCCTGACTGGTATTTTGACCAATATGTTTGCAAAACATATGTGTCCTGATGAAGAAGCCTGTGGCTAGGGCTAGAGGAACTCAGTGGTAGAGGATTGCCTAGCATGCATAAGGCTTCAAGTTCCACCCATTGCATCAAGTACCTGTGCACACATGCATACACATGCCCACACACAAACACATGCATGGACATACATCTCGTTGACTAAAAGTCCCACTTGCTTGTCTGAGATGAAGCTTTGGCTGACTGGATGTAGTACAGTTTCCCCCCTAATGGCTGTGCGCATTCTCTGTCCTTGTTTCTTAGCTCTTCCTAATTTTTTTTTGTTGTACAGAAGGTTTTTAGTTTCATGTGATCTTATTTGTCAATGGTTGGCCTTAATTCTTGTGCTATTGAAATCCTTTCAGAAAAGTTCTTCCCTGTGACTATAAGTTGATATGTATTTCCTAATTTCTTTTCTATCAGATTCAGAATATCAGGTCTTATGTTGAGGTTCTTAATCTATTTAGAGTTGAGTTTTTTTCAGGGTGTGAGAGAAGGATCTAGTTTCATTCTTGTAGCTATCCAGTTTGTCCAGCACCATTTCGTGAAGGTACTGTCTTTTCTCCAACACGTTTTTGGCATCTTTGTTAAAACTCAGGTAACAGCCCGGTGTGGTGGCGCACGCCTTTAATCCTAGCACTCCGGAGGCAGAGGCAGGCAGATCTTTGTGAGTTCAAGGCCAACCTGGTCTACATAGTGAATTCCAGGACAGCTGGGGCTACATAGAGACCATCTCGAAAAGACAAAAACAAAACAACAACAAAACAACCCCTCCCCCGAAAAAAAAACTCAGGTAGCTAGCTCGGCATGGCAGCTAGCTTGTGATGGCAGCTAGCTTGTCATCGTGTCTAGTTTGTCATCGTGGCTAGCTCAGCATAGTGGCATGCACCTATAATGCCAGCACTCAGGAGCTAGAGGCAGGCAGATCTCTGTGCAATCAAAGCCAGCTTGGTCTCCATAGTGAATTCTAGGCCAGCTGGGGCTGTAGGGAGACCCTGTCTCAAAAAGACCAAAACAACAATAGCAAAAACTCACACAGTTATAGGTGTGTTAATGTTCATGTCCTTAATTCTAGTCCATTGGTCAATAGTCTGTTTTTATGACAGTACCATGTTGTTTTTATTACTATAGCTCTGTAGTATAACTTAAAATCAGGAATGGTGATACTGTTAACATTTCTTTTATTGTTCATGATTTTTTTGGCTATCCTGTTTTTTTATTTTTTCCATATGAAACTTAAAATTATTTTTTCAATTTCTAAGAAGAATTACTTTTGATAAGACGGCCATTTTCACAATATTAATCCTGCCAATCCATGAGCATGAGAGGTTTTTCTGCTTTCTAGTATTTTCAGTTTCTTTCTTCATTGTCTTAAATTTTGTAATTGAATTTTGCAATTTTTTTTAAAACAATAAAAACCATTTATATGGAAATTAAAAAAATTAAAAAAATTTTATTTATTTTTGTATGTGTATGAGTGTACTGTCTGCATGTAGGTCTGTGCACCCATGTTGTGCAATGCCGTGGAGGTCAGAAAAGGGTCTAGGATTCCCCTGGAACTGGAGTTCTTCTGGAATTGGAGTTACAGACAGTTCTTAGCCGCCATGTGGGTGCTGGGGATCGAACCCAGGTCCTCTGCAAGAGCAGTCGGTGCTCTTAACCGCTAGGCTATCTCTCCAGCCCCTTATAGGGAAATTTTAAGACACACTGAACAATAATTCACAGATAAACATATATGGGCTGCAGTCTTGAAATACACACAGAAATGGGATCTTTCAGAGTTGGCAAACTGCACGCAAGGACCATGTCCAGCCTGCCTTTTGTGTGGCCTATGAACTGAGAATGGTTTTTACAGTTTTAAATAGTTAAAAAAAATCATCAGAAGAAAAATCTTTCCTGACACCAGAAAATGTTATGAAATTCAAATTTCCATGTTAATAAAATAGTTTGTTGAAATAACAACACATTCTTACTTTCACACCTTGTTGAATACTTGCCCCAGACCATAGAGTTGAAAGTACTTGAAACCTGCTATCTGTCCCTTTAGAAAAGGCTCCCCAACCCTTGACCTGCGTCATGCCTAATCTGTGAAAGGACAAAGCAACAAGCCCTGGTGGCCGGGACACCAGGACTATCGAGAGTCTTATGTCTTTCAAGCTGCTGGTGAGTCATATTCCACATTTCAAATGTTCAGTCTAATTCATATCCTAACAAAAAGCATAGGGAAAAGCCAGGTCTGTGTTTGTAATACTAGCACTTGAGAAACCAAGGCAGGAAGATTGCTGTGAGTGTGAGGTAAGTCTGGGCCACATAAGGAGAACTTTTTCAAAATACTATTCCTCCCCAAATGGAAAAAAAAAGGTAAAAAACAAACCCTCTGTCTTTGTCCCCAAAATCCAGATTAGGCATGATTGTGGTTTCTAGTTTTCAGATGAAAAGCGAGGTTCTAGGAATACACAGATGAACGAATGGAATGAATGAATGAATGAACGAATGAATGAACGAACGAATGCTGGGAAAGGATTAGCTCTGGCTACATGTTTCTAGCATGTCCCCTTAGCCTGTGCTGCCCACCAGTAGTCTGCATGCCAGATGGAGAGAGAAGACTCAGTGGAGTTCCCCGTGGGGGACACGTGCTGTGACGGCTGTTTAATGCCATCTCCCACCACGCCTCCAGCACCTTCTGAGGGTGAGAACAGGAAGATGCACAGGCCACCACTGGCCGTATCGCGTTTAACCACACTGCCTGCATCATAAGGACCTGGCCCTTTCCTAGTGCTTTCTGCCTCTCCAAGCCCTTCCTGCAGATTGACTCAGGAGCTTGAAGGAAGCGAGGCAGTTACTGTTGTCACAGTGTGGAGATGCAAAAGGAAAATTCCGAGTGACCGATGGCTTCGTGACACCATCACGTTCATGGAACAGAGTTCAGACAGCCTGCCACCTATAAGGATTCCGAGTCTCCAAGAACAATTGCAGGGTTCCTACTTTGTGCGTGGTGGTGAATGAAGGCTGGGGAAACAGCAGGCCAGGGCAGCTAAGAACCATCGTAACTCCAATTCCAGGAGAACTCCAGTTCCAGGGGAATCCAAGACCCTCTACTGACCTCTGCAGCATTGCACCACATGGGTGCACAAACCTACATGCAGACAGTACATTCATACACATACAAAAATAAATAAAAACTTAAAAAAAGTGTATCTTTAAAAAAAAGAAATCGGGCTGGAGAGATGGCCTAGCGGTTAAGAGCGCCGACCGCTCTTACAGAGGACCCGGGTTCGATCCCCAGCACCCACATGGCGGCCGAGAACCGTCTGAGACTCCAATTCCAGGAGAACTCCAGTTCCAGGGGAATCCGAGACCCTCTTCTGACCTCCGCGGCATTGCACGACACGGGTGCACAGACCTGCATGCAGACAGTACATTCATACACATACAGAAATAAATAAAATTAATTAAAAAAAATTTTAAAAAAATAAAAAAAAGAAATCTACAAATTAAAAATCCTAAATAATTGAAATGACTCCAATCCATAGACTTAAAATATTGTAGTAAAAAAATTGAAAGTGGCCTGATCAAAATGTTTACTAATTTGAATATCAATAGCAGAAAAATTATAAACATTAAAAGTGCTTTTCAGTTATAGCCCATAAAAAATAGGCTTTATTATGACATTTTTATGTTATTGTGGTAGTTAGTTTTACATGTTGGCATGCTTCAGCCTAGAATTACTTGGGAAGAGAGTTTCAGTTGTGAGCATGTGTGGGGGATTGTCTTGACTGCTAGTTGATAGGAAGACCCAAGCCACTATGAGTGTCACCATTTCCTGGCCTGGGCCCTGAATTATATAGAGTAAGAGAAAGCTAGGCTAAAAGGAAGCTAAGCAGGCAACGTGGGTGCGACCCGGAATTGTAAGCCAAAGCAAGCCTTTATTCCTCAAGGTGCGTTGGTTAGGGTACTTTATCCAGCAACAGAAGGGAATGCGGACACATGCCACTGTGCCTTTCTGACATTTTCTCCCTTTCTCTCTCCGCCCTTCTTTCTGCTTCCCTTCCTCTCCTCTAGCCCCCGTTCTGCTCTCTGTCACGTACATACAGTTACATCTAGATTCTGTGTATGAGAGAGAAAGCATGTCCCCTCTCCAGTTCTTTTCTTTCCTGTCCCTTTAGACTACTTCCTTCATTCACATTCTTCTCCTATTTTTATGCCTTTATATTTGTATTCATTGTATATGTAAATCTGGATTCTGCAGATGAGAGAGACATGTCTTTCTGAGTCTGACTTACTTCATTTGACATGATGACCTTTATATTCATTTTTCTGAATTACATAATTTCATTCTTGTAAATAATGGTTTTCTTTATCCATTGATGGATATCTAGGCGGATTCTGCACCTTGGCTATTGTGAATTGTGCTGCAGCAAATATGGATGTGCAGGTATCTGTGTGGTATGCTGACGATTCCTTTAGGAGTGGTAAGTTGGGTCGTCTGGTAGTTATTTTTTAAAAAATATTTTATTTATTAGTTTTGTTTTATGTGTATGAGTGTATTGCCTGCATGTGTGCAAGTGTGCCCATGTTGTGGTATGCCAGAGGAGGTCAGAAGAAGGTGTAAGATCCCCTGGAGCTAGAGTTACAGATGGTTACTTGCCACCACGTGGGTGCTGGAAATTCAAGCTGGATCCTCTACGAGAGCAGTCAGTGCTTTTAACTGCTGAGCCATCTCTCCAGCCCCAGTAGTCTATTTTTAATTTCTTGAGAAAATTCTACACTGATTTCCATAATGGTTGTACCAGTTTATATTTCCACCAGCTATAAATACAGTTCTCTTTCCTCACATCCCCACCAGTACTTTTTGTCCTTTGTGGTTTTTTTGTCTTTTTTGTCCTTTGTTTTTTAAACAGTATTTATGTGTATGAATGTTTTGACTGCATGGATGTAAGTGTACCCATGTGTGTAATACCTGTTGAGGCCAGAAGAGGGAGACATATCCTCTGAACTGGAGTTAAGGGCAGGTGTTAGCCACCATGTGTGCTTGGGAGCTGAAACCAGGTCCTGTGCAAGAACGGCAAGTGCTCTTAACTGCCAAGTTATCTCCTCAGCTCTGTCTTTTGTTTTCTTGATAATAACTATTCTGATTGGGTAGAAATGGAATCTCAAAGTAGTTGTATTTTGCATTCTCCTAATGTTTAAGAATACTTTTTAAAAAAATTTTATTTATTTCTGTATGTGTATGAATGTACTATCTGCATGCAAGTTTGTGCACCCGTGTCGTGCAATGCCGCGGAGGTCAGAAGAGGGTGTCGGATTCCCCTGGAACTGGAGTTCTCCTGGAATTGGAGTTTCAGACGGTTCTCAGCCACCATGTGGGTGTTGGGGATCGAACCCGGGTCCTCTGCAAGAGCAGTCGGCGCTCTTAACCACTAGGCTATCTCTCCAGCCCCAAGAATACTTTTTCATACATCTTTAATCCTAGCACTTGGGAGGCAGTGTTAGGCAGATCTCTGTGCGTTCAAAGCCAGCCTGGTCTAAAGAGTTCCAGGCCATCTGGGGCTACAGGGAGACCCTGTCTCAAAAAGACCCCTCCCCCAAAAAAAGAATGCTTTTTTCAAGTATTTATTAGTTACTTTTTGTTCTTTCCATCCATCAGTTCTTTTTTTCTTATCTCTTTCTTACTTTTTTAGACAGGGTCTCACTATTTATTTCTACCTAGTCTGGACCTAGCTATGTAGACCATGTTGGCTTCAAAATTACAGAGATTTGCCTGTCTCTGCCTCCTAAGTGCTGAGATCAAAGGCAGGTGTTACCACACCTGGCTGTATTTCTTCTTCTTTTTTTTTTTTTAAATTTTATTTATTTCTGTATGTGTATGAATGTACTGTCTGCATGCAAGTCTGTGCACCCGTGTCGTGCAATGCCGTGGAGGTCAGAAGAGGGTGTCAGATTCCCCTGGAACTGGAGTTCTCCTGGAATTGGAGTTTCAGATGGTTCTCAGCCGCCATGTGGGTGCTGGGGATCGAACCGGGTCCTCTGTAAGAGCGGTCGGCGCTCTTAACCGCTAGGCCATCTCTCCAGCCCCGTATTTCTTCTTTTGAGACCTGTCTATTCAGTTCATTTCCCCATTTGTTGCTGGGTGTATAATTTTTAAGAACTTTATAGACTTTAGATGCTAATCCCCTGTCATATTATATATAACTGACAAAGGTTCTCTCTCATTCTTATCTAAGGTGTTTCTTCACTCTGTTGATTGTTTCATTTGACAGCAGAAGCTTTTTTTTTTTTTTCTGGACTATTTGTCTTCTTTTTCTTGGAAATTCTGAGACTCGGTTGATAAGAAAAGAGATGAACAAACATCTGTGCTAATTACCAAGTAAGAAACAAGGAGCTTGGTATCAGGGACCTTTTTCTGATGGAAAGTTATTGCCATTTCTATGACTGAAAATGTGTATGTGTACTGTGCCCTGGGCTCTGTGTGGACAGTGTGGATAGGGAAGGGCTGGGTTGGAGGCTCTATGTGCCTAGTGAAGGGATGGGATGAGGCTCTGCACTGCCATGGTTGTATTCTCATTGGGTCTCAGTGTGACTTGAAGGGCAAAGCTGGAGAAAAGGGACTTTTCATGATGTGGTTTTGAGGAGACCATCTGTTTCTACATTGCAAGGCTGGCTGTCATTTTGGCGGGTTGGGGGTAGGTAGGTGGGAGGAAAAGACTTGCTTTGTCTTGCATTATATTTAAATCTTGAATTTATATTTCAGAAGAAAACCCTTAAAGATTTTAATGAGCATTTCTTTGAAACTAAGTTCCTAATGTTTCATTATTAATGGTGTGGACTTAGCTTTGTCCTCTTAATTTTTAAAAAATTTTTAAAATTAATTTTATTTATTTCCGTATGTGTATGAATGTACTGTCTGCATGCAAGTTTGTGCACTCGTGTCGTGCAATGCCGCGGAGGTCAGAAGAGGGTCTCTCGGATTCCCCTGGGACTGGAGTTCTCCTGGAATTGGAGTTTCAGACGGTTCTCGGCCGCCATGTGGGTGCTGGGGATCGAACCCGGGTCCTCTGTAAGAGTGGTCGGTGCTCTTAACCGCTAGGCCATCTCTCCATCCCCAGCTTTGTCCTCTTACAGACTGTGATAGACAGGTCAGAGCATTCCTAATCCTGTTTTGGGAATGCAGGAAGACAGTAACTCAGTGAAACTATGACCTGATTCTGTAGAACAGTCAGACTACATCAGAACAGTTTAACATCTCTGGTCTGAAAGCAGCGAACACAGTAAAGATAATTTTCTGTATTTAAATTTAGAGTAAGTCAAGTAGCTAAGAATTTTTCTGGCCCTTTGTCTTCTAGTTGAGATTTCATAATTGGTCCCAAGATGGACACTTGCAAATGGGAGGTGAGTGCAGTTGTTGTGTATTTTTGGAGGTGATGATTACTGATAAGTGAAATCAACATGTTTGTAGTGTTTTTATAAGGCTAGGCTGTAAAAATTCTTTTTATTCTTTTTTATTGTTTGATAATTTCATACACACATATAATGTGCTTTGATCAAATCCACTCTAATTTCTCTTCCCTCCAATTCTTCTCCTGTCCCCCCACCACTCTTCCTTTCCAGCTTCACATGCTTTTTAAACTGCATGAGTCCACTCAGGACTTCCAGTATGTAACAGGGTATAGGACAAACTACTGGAGCATGGGCAGCCTCTCAAGGGTTGCATCCCCAGAGAAAACTGACGATCCCTCCATTAGCAGCCATCAATTGCTAATAGCTTCTTAGCATGTGGTGGAGCTTCACGAGCATCCCCACCATGTTGGGAGTTTGGTTGCCTTGATCCTGTGTGGGTCTTGTGCATCCTGTCACTACTAATATGAGTTCATGTGTGTCATGGCACTGTTATGTCTGGCAAGTGCCCTTTGGGTGCAGATGTCCACCACCTCTGGCCCCTCCTCTGTGATGATCCTCTTAAGCCTTGGGGGTAGGGAATGTGATGTAGCTATCCCATTTAGAGCTGAGTACTCCACAATCTCTTATTCCCTGCCTGTTGACCAGTTGTAGGTCTCTGTATTGATCACCTTACACTGTTAAAAGACACATTTCTGATTAGGATTAAAAAGTCCACTAATTTGGGGGTACAATGATAAAAACTTAGGAGGTGTCTATTAATATGTCAGTTTAGCAGAATAACAGTAGTAGGCTCTCCTTTAGGACCCATGCCCTACATAGCCATGATTTTTGACCCAGTTAGTAGCAAGCATTAGTTCTATCTTATAAAGCAGGCCTTAAATCAAGCCATAAAGTGGTTAGTTACACCAACAACGTTCATGTCTCTCTTTCACCAGTAAGCATATCTTTCCAGGCCAGTCATTATTATAGCTCTCAGGGTTCACATCTGGGTAAGACTGTGGATTATTTTTCTTCCCCAGTAGTATACAACGCATCTTCTAGTACCATGAAGGCTAGCTAGTAGAGATGAAGCTTCCAGGTCAGTACAAGCTTGTTTTCTCTATGTCCTATAACTGGAGTATATGGTCTCTTCAGCAATGGGATCTTGCCATTAAGTTCTGGAGGGTAACCAAGTACAATCATAATAGTCTGAAATGTTTGAGAGGAGTCTATGGAACCCCACTGTCCAACAACTGCAAAAGAGATAACTCATACCTGGCATTGAGATTTTTATTTGATAGCCTGTGGTGTCTGGCTATTACAGGCTAACTTTATTTTATATATGTAAAGAAGACCCAAATGAATGAAATTAGATATGAAAGGGGAGATATTATAATAGACACTGAGGAACTTAAAAACTTACATTTCATTAAACTGGAAAATCTTAAAGAAATGGATGAATTGATAAATGCATATGAAACACTAAAGTTAAGCCAAATGAAGTAAATAATTTCAACACACTCATGACAACCAATGAGATAAAAATCAATAATTAAAAATCTCCCAACTAAGAAAAGACTAGGGCCTGATAGATTCAACGCAAGATTCTACCAGAACTTCAAATAAAGCTAACGTCAATATGCCTCAAATTATTTCATAAAACAAAAAGGGAAGGAAATGACCTAATTCTTTTTACAAAGCCAATATTACTCTGGTGTTAAAACCAGATAAAGATCCAATAAAAAAGAGAATTGTAGGCCAATCTCCCCAATGAACATACACATAAAAATTCTCAATAAAATAGTTGCAAAACATATTCAAGACACATTGAAAAGATAATCCAACATGATCAAGTCAGCCTCATCCCAGAGAGGCAGAGATGGTTCAAAACTTGTAAATCGATAAATGTAATCTTTTTTTTTTATTTTATTTATTTTCGTATGTGTATGAATGTACTGTCTGCATGCAAGTCTGTGTACCCGTGTCGTGCAATGCCGCGGAGGTCAGAAGAGGGTGTCGGATTCCCCTGCAACTGGAGTTCTCCTGGAATTGGAATTTCAGACGGCTCTCGGCTGCCATGTGGGTGCTGAGGATCGAACCCGGGTCCTCTGCAAGAGCGGTCGGCGCTCTTAACTGCTAGGCCATCTCTCCAGCCAGATAAATGTAATCTTTTACATAAGTAGACTCAAGGACAGAAACCACATGATCATCTCATTATATGCAGAAAAAGCCTTTGCCAAAACCCAACATCGGTTCATAATAAAAGTTCAGGAGCATCTAGGGATTCAGGGGATATATAGCAACATAATGAGGATAATATACAAGAAACCCATAGCTAACATCATGTCTAATGGAGAAAGACAAAGCATTTCCACCAAGATCAGGAACAAGGATGTCCACTTTTTCCACTCCTGTTCAATATAGTCCTTGAAGTCTTAGCTAGAGTAATACAACAAGTGCCATGGTCTGGGAACCTATCCTACATGTGGGCCTGTGAGAGACTCTTTATCTAAACCACCACTGTGTAATAACAATGCCCAGAGAATGCTAATAGTGCCACAATCTGGGGACGTAGCCTATACATGGGCCTGAGAGACTCTTTATCTAAAACACAGCCCTGTGTAATAACAATGCCCAGAGAATGCTAGCACATGAATTCATTGTAGAACAGACAACTATCTGTCTGGCTCTTTTTCTTCTAGTTGATATTTTATAGTTGATCACAAGAGATTTTAGAAGTTGCTGGACATTGGCAAGGGGGGATGAGTACAGCTGTGTGTTCTTTGGGAGGTGATGATACTTTTCTGAACAAGTATCTTCAAAAAGAGATTGCAGTTTATGTCACCCATGCCAGGGGGGATGTCCATGCGGGTAATATGGATATTATAGCCATTTAATGGTTATAAGGATTATTATATAGTAGATTGCTTTATTGAGATAACTTATGGCAGTTTTGAAAAATTAGATAATTTGGGCACATCCAACCCCAATAAAGAGGATAGCAACATCAGAATGCCTATATTAGCTCCATAAATCTGTGAATAATATATAGAGATGTTTGAAAGGAACACTTTAGACTTCAAACATGAGATTTTGGTAAGTACTCATTGTGCAATCACACCATAGCTCAAGGTGGTCATTTCTATTGAGTGAACATGTTCCTGAGCAGAATAGTCAAGATTTATGAATCTGCTTTTTGTCAATTTGTAGGATTTAAACTTATACTTTCTAGACCAAAAGCAGATTCTGTTTTGTTAAAAAGGCATGCTGGGCTCAGAAAACGAGATGCCAAAGGGAAGGCAGAAGCAGGGGTGGAAGCCCAGGCTGGACCCCCTGCTCCCCCTCTCTCAGCTCACCCCTCCTCCTCTTTCTTTACTAGGGAAGTCATGGAAACTAGAATTCTTTTTTTCTCTACGGTAGGTGACAGAAACCAGAACTCCTTTTCCAAAAGCCAGTCACAAAACCTAAAAATACTACTCTGACTTTCGGTTGGTGTTCTGCATGGGTTCTGGCTATAAACAGTGTCTATGACCTAGCCTTGTCCCTCAGTAGGTCATGAGATCCTCTGTCTGTGGGATGTCTGCCCTGCTTAACAAGAAGAAATACTCAACAGAGACGCAAAGAAGGCTGAGCAGACAAGCTGGCTCTCTTCCCCACCCTGCCCCCCTCAGTTCAGACCCTTTTGTCCAGTCCTGTTTTCACACGGCTCTCTGCGGTTCATTGAGCCGAAGCATAAAAATGGTAGCTCCCCTGTATTGCTGGGCGATTCTGAGGGCTCCCGTGCCACCTGAAACTAGCATTGTTTGTTTGATGATGTTTCTGGTGTTTACCCGTCTTTTCTCCTAGAAGCACCAGCGGTGAGCTTTGTGACAGGCAGGGAGGACATCACTGCTCTTGCTCCTTAGCAGCAGTGATGTCCTCCAAGTGACATTCAACTCAGTTTCTCCAGGACCTGTGCTTGTGCGACTAAACTTGGCAGGAGACAAGCAAGGCTTCGTTTCAAACACAAAGATCCAAACGTCGGGGATCCTTCCTGCTACGCTGCTGCTGCTTCCTTCCCACTTTGCTTCCTCTTTCATTCCTTGGTCTCTTAGGCAATAGAAATATCTCTTCTTTCCTTAAACCTCCAGCAGTCTCGCTGCTCATCTTTCTACCTCAGTGGTGAAACAGACCAAAAGAGGAACCTCGGATATCCCTCCACCCATAGAGAAGGTGCTCACAAGGCCTGCCTCCTCCTGATGCTTTGGACAAATGCTTTGGTGATGTGTGATGTACTCCTTCACCCAGCTTCATGCTCTGTCCCTTCTCAATTCAGGACACTTCCAGATCTCTTCCTGTTCTCTAAAGCATCATTGGCTTTTAATGATTTCCTAGGTTGTTCCCACCTGAAATGCTGAAAACTCTTTCTCTCCCTCTCCCCTTCCCTCTCCCCTTCCCTCTCCCCCTCCTGCCGCCCCCTCTCCCCCCCTCCAGGGTCTTCTGTGCCCCATGCTGGCCTCAAACTCATCATGCAGCTGTGGATGACTTTGAACTTCCAATCCTTCTACCTCTACCTCCCAAGGCCTGGGCTTCCAGGCATGGGCTACCACACTCAGATTATGCGGTGTTGGGGATTGAACCCAGGCCTCTGTGCATGTTAGGCATGTACTCTTCCTACCGAACAGTCTTCTATATAGCAGCCCAGTCTTCTATATCTCTTCTTTAAAATAGACAAAACAAAATAAAGCAAAAATACTCCCATGATCTCATTTCCCATGCCATTTAGTACCTTGTTTCTTATATCTATTTTGTAAAACTTGTCAAAATGATCTATACTGAGTTCTACTGAAGGAATGTCCTATAATATCCCTCTTTTGGAGGTTTGTTGCTACTGTTGTTTTGTTTTGCTGGTTTTTGAGACAGTGTCTCACTGTGTAGTCTCAGCTGGCCAGAAGCTTGCTATATAGGCCAGCTGTTGTCTTGCTCACAGGAATCCTCCTGCCTCTACCTCCTGCATTATACCATAGTATTTCTAAAGCATATTTTATTTATTATTCTTATTTTATGTGTATGACTGCCTATATGTATATAAATGCACCTGTGTCATGCAGTGCCTTCAGAGGTCAGAAGAGGGCATCAGATCACCTGGAAGTAGAGTTTGTTAGCCACTTTGTGGGTGCTAGGAACCAAACCCGGGCCCTTTGAATGAACATACAGTGCTTTTAACTACTGAGCCATCTCTCCAGCCCCTACCACAATATTTTAACCAAGCCCTGTTGACACTTAAGCTTATTTCACTGTCATTATTACAAGTATATGGTTCAGTAACTGTCTGTGTAAATATTTCCTTAATCATTTTTCTACAGAAACAAAAGGTGAAAAAAATTAAAAGCAAACCTTATTTTTTTCCAAAGCCAATTTTTATTGAAGCTTTGTGCATTTCATACAAAATTTCCCAATCAAATCTAGACCCAGTTCCCCTCCCCCCCCCATCCCACCGGAGCTCATGCATTCTGCCAAACATGTTTAAAAACAGTCCTTATTTTTATCTTAAGAATTTACAACTTTTTCTGGGCATAGTGGTGCACACCTTTAATTCCAGCACTCGGGAGGCAGAGGCAGGTGGATCTCTGTGAGTTCAAGGTCAGCCTGGTCTACAAAGAGAGTTTAGGACAGCTGGGACTGCAGGGAGACCTTGTCTCAAAAACACCAAAAAATTTTATAACTTCTACCACAAGCCAATTAAGCTCTCTTTCTTGTTTTCTGTTTCTATATGTACACACACATACAAACACATACATACATATACATCCATAAAACCATACACATGCACACATACAAACAGATATACACATACACATGTATACACACATACACACATGAAATTCTGTAAAGTTTATAATTGATGAAGAAAATATTTTTCTTTATCTCTGTCTCATTTTCTTCCTTTGACATTGGAAGGAAAGAAAGGAGTAGAAAGGAAAGTAAAAAGGAAAGGAGGAGAAACTTCCTATATTGTCTCTGATATATTTCTGTGTGCTTAACTTTACTTATGAAGCTTTAGGACTCCACTGAATGGAATATTAATTTTTCCTTGTAAATCAAGTAGTGTTATTGAACAGAGTAGTTATGTCTTTAGGGCTATTTGATTTTTATACTATTAATTTGACCCTAAAATTGTTCTTTTGGAGTTCTGTCCCTCTCTGTAGTTTTTCTCTGCATTTTTTTCACCAGCCACCACTTGCATCATGAATCTGTTTGCTTCTGTTGTGCTACAACCCCAATTCCCAGTTCTCATTTATTGTTCGAGTCTCCTGTGGTTAAGTGCAGTTACTCGCAGTTACTCATAACTTGTCAAATGTGTGTAAAGTATAGACAGATAAAGCTCTGAGTGATGGCTGGAAAACACAAGAACATTTTCTTTCTTTTTTTTTATTTGTTGGTGGTTAAGGACAGGTTTTTGAGGGTTTAGGATAAGAATTCTGCAGATGTTCTAAACATTAATCAAGGCTCAATATCTTGCCAAAATAAATACTGGTACAGGTTCATTGAACAAATGCACTTATTTTCCTACACAGAATAGCTGAGGCTTGTACATTTTGTATTTGTATACTTCTAGTATGTCTTAGATGGTAACGGTTTTTTTCTTACTGGTTAATGGTCATATCCCATTCCTTCTTACTGATGTGGGAACAGACAGTTTTATTGATTATGCCATTAGTGCACCCAAGAAAGTCCTAAATCAAGGGCCTTTGGATTGCGTTTCTTCTTAATAGCTATTCATTTAACTTCTAATTTCTACTCTTACCATCTGAACCACCATTCCAATCTGTATTAGCTCATGTCTAGGAAATAAAAATATAATACCTTACTTTAATTTTCTCCTTAGCTCTATGGTCAAAGAATCCCCAACTTGCCTTAACCACAACTTTGTTTTTTTCCCTAGGGAGTGTGTCTTCAATTGAATGTTATTATTTCTTGCAAGGCTGGGGACCAAATATAGAGCCTTACACCTCCTAGGCAAGCACCCTACCCTTGAGCTGCATCTCTAGCCTATGTTGAAAAAATATTTACTTTTATGCTGGGTGTGATAGTGCAGGACTTTAATCCCAGCACTCAGGAGGCAGAGGCAGGTGTGTCTGTGAGATAGAGGCCAGCCCAGGCTGGTCCACATGGTGAATTCCAGATGGGCTGAAACCAGGAAGACCCTTTCAGAAACAAACAAAAACAAATACCCCCTCAAACCCAAAACAACACCAATAACATTTAGTTTTAATTGACAACTAAAATTGTGTATATTTTCAGGATATAATGACAGGCAGACACACACACATGCACACACACATATATAGAAGCAATATAATCTATCATCTATCTCTATCTATCTATCTATCTATCTATCTATCTATCTATCTATCTATCATCTATCTTTCTACCTACATACCTATAAGAGGAATGATTAAATCACTTTAACAAACACATCCAGCCTGGTGTGGTGGTGCATGCCTTTAATCCTAGCACTTGGGAGGCAGAGGCAGGCGGATCTTTGTGAGTTCAAGGCCAGCCTGGTCTACAGAGCGAATTCCAGGACAGCTGGGACTACAGGGAGACCCTATCTCGAAAAGACGAAAAAACAAAAACAAAAACAAAAAAACCACATCCATCATCTAACATACTCATTTTTTTTTATGGTGATAATCTACTCTTAGGAATTGCCAAGCATATTGTAACTAACTGTAGTGACTGTGCTATACAATAGATCTCTGGAACAAATTCATCCTCATTGAAATTTTCATTCTCTGGCCAAAATGTTCCATGCCCCAGTTCTCTGGTATCCACCATTCTGTGTTCTATCTGTACAAAGTCACTGTTTTAGGTTCTGCCTATAAGTGAGATTATGCAGATTTGTCTTCTGTGCCTGGTTTATTGTATTTAGTTAATGTCTTCTGGGTTATTCATGTTGTCACAAATAAAATTTCCTTTCTGTTTTGTAAATTTATTTCTTTTTACAGTTTTTTATTATTACTATTATTGTGTGTGTGTGTGTGTGTGTGTGTTTGTGTGTAGGTTAGAGAATAACTTGGTAGAGTCAGTTCCCTCCTTCTACCTTTGCCTGGGTTCTGGGGCTTGAATTCGGGTCACCAGGCTCAGATGGTAAGTGCCTTTACCTCCTCATCAATATCTCCAGTTCAATAGTTCCATCTTCTTTTTTAAGTTTGGTTTTTCTATCAGCTGTGAATGAACCGTTAGGATCGCAACCTACTTTTTTTTTTTTGGTCTTTTTGAGACAGGGTCTCCCTGTAGCCCCAGCTGTCCTGGAACTCACTCTGTAGACCAGGATGACCTGGAATTCACAAAGATCTGCCTGCCTCTACCTCCCAAGTGCTAGGATTAAAGGCACACGCCACCATGCCCGGCCTGGACCCCAACCTACTTTTAAAATCTTCCAGTTCATTACGTTAACTTTTCCTTTTGGTGGATGGCACGGTCTTTCATGTGTCTGTGTATTTAATTTATTTTAGGCAAGTAGGCTGAGCATTTCGCATGTCTATTTTACTTCATCCTTGTAACAACTCGGTTAAGCATTAACAGCATTATAATTTTACCATCCAGCAAGCTATAACATGGAGAAGTGACTGTTTGGGGGGGGGTGTCACAGACCTAGTTAGAGGTAGAAATGGATTTAGATTTACAACTTTCTGGATCCAGAACATGGAATCTTTTCTTAAAAAAATTTAAAAAATTTTAAAAAATTTTATTTTTGTATGTGTATGAATGTACTGTCTGCATGTAGGTTTGTGCACCCGTGTTGTGCAATGCCACAGAAGTCAGAAGAGGGTCTTGGATTCCCCTGGAACTGGAGTTCTCCTGGAATTGGAGTTACAGATGGTTCTTAGCCACCATGTGGGTGCTGGGGATCAAACCCGGGTCCTCTGCAAGAGCAGTTGGCGCTCTTAACCGCTAGGCCATCTCTCCAGTCCCAACATGGAATCTTATTAGCCATTCTTCACCACTCTGTCTCTACTTGCCCCATATTCATATCAAGGGTCATGGGAGTGTTTTTGCCTTTTTTCTTTTTTTTGTTTTCTTTTTCCTATTTTTTTCTTTTTTCTTTTTTTTCCTTTATTTGTTTATTTTTTTAAGGAACTCTACAATATAATAGTACAGTTGTTTTCAGATAACATTGACGTTGCTCAGTTTGCCATATAATTAGGTAATTGGTGCATTTTTTAAAAAGTGAGCCAAATTATTAAGCATAAGCAATGACTGTAACATTCATGTAAAACCAATTTGCAAGTATCTATGTCCAAATTTTGAACAACCCAAGGTTCCCATAGTCCAATTGGAGAAACTTGTATGCTACAAGCATGTTGATCAAATAGGAGTCCAGTCTATATTGCTGTAGTCTCATGATTCACCACAATCTCTCCGCAGCCCTTACATTCTACCACGCCTCCTCTTCCTCAAGTTGTTCCCTAGGCTTTGGGAAAGGGGCACAAGAGGGTGAAAAGCAAAACAGTCTATTTCTCTGGAGAAAACTTCCCGTTGATATTAAGGGCAAGTTTATCTTCTAACTCTTCTGTAATTATTCTTCTGGGTGATCTGTCTGCCTTCTGAAATTCTTCATTATAAAATGAGAAAACTTTTTTGGCTTCTCATATTTATAATGTAACATAAACAAAAACAAAAACAAACAACTTTGTCAGGTTTTTCATTTTTGTTACCAATGGTTTTTCCAAGACGTTTTCCCTCCAGGTCACGGATCATCTACACCTAGGTAAAATTTCCCATTGTTTCTTTGTAGAAATGTTGGCGATGAAACTCTGAAAACTTATATTCATGGTTCATCTGGAACAATGGCTTCTTTGAAGACAATGTTTTGTTGTTCTTCTTTTATTACCTGTGTACCTTTATTTATAATTTATTTTTATTATTTTAAAATGTGTGTGTTTGTGTGGGGAATGTGCATGTGAGTTCAGATGTCCATAGAGGCCAGAGGGATGGGATCCTAATAGATCCTACTAGAGTGGTTATGAGCTCCCCATTGCTGGGAACCAAATTCAGGTCCTCTGGAAAAGCAGCAAGCACTCTTAGCCACTGAGCCAAATCTGTAATCCCTCTCCTTCCTTTATGCTTAGGGGATAAAGGAAATAAATAAAAAACATGAAAATATGGTAATCTCATCAGTTTTCTTCTTTTGAGAATTTTCAGAAATAGCAGATCAAACTTCAGGGGAAACTTTTCCTTTAAATTTTATGGGCAATCCACTCCTCAGTTGAGGGGCATTTGGGTTGGTTCCATCTCGTCACTATTGTGAAGAGAGCTGCAATAAACATGGGTGTGCATGTATCTTTGCGGTAGAATGAATCTTGTGAGTATATACCCAGGAGTGGTATGACTGGGTTAGGTGGTAGGCTCATTTTGAGTCCTTTAAGGGTTCTCCACACTGCTTTCCATAATGGTTATATGAGTTTACATTCCCACCAGCAGTGGATGATTATTCTCCTTTCCCCACAACCTCTCCAGCATTTGTTGTCTTTTGTTTTCTTGATCTTAGCCAATAATATTGGAGTGAGATGATATCTGAGAGTGGTTTTAATTTGCATTTCCTTAATTATTAATGATGTCAAACACTTTTTAAGATGTTTCTCAGCCATATTTATTTCCTCACTGGTGAAATCTCTGTTCAGCTCTTTACTCCATGTTTTGAGCAGGTCATTTGTTTTCTTATTTGTTTTTTGAGTAGTCTATATATTCTTGATGTTAATGCTCTGTCAGATGAACCACTGGTGAAGATTTCCTCCCACTCTGTGGGTTTTCTCTTCATTTCCTTGATTATTTCTTTTGCTTTACAGAAGCTTTTGAGTTTGATGAAATCCTATTTGTCGACTGTTGACCTTATTTCCTGTGCAGCTGCTGTCTGATTTAATAAGTCTTTTCCTATGCCTGTCTTGTAGGTTGCTGCCAAATGGAGTACCATTCAGTGGTAAAGAAAGATGGCATCATGAACTTTGCAGGTAAATGAATGGAACTCAAAGCCATTATGCTAAGTGAAGTAACACAGTCCCAGAAAAACAAGTGGCAAATGGTCTCCCTCATTTGTGGATGCTAACACCAAATCCCCAGATGAAAGGTAAGCTGAACAACATTATTGTTATATTTCTGTTTATCTGAAAGCAACTATGATGTTATAATGTAAATCTCTTAACAAGCTCTAAAATAGATCCACTACTTACTTTCAGACTCTGTAATTACTGTACATGAGTAGAAAGTATGTATGCATATTTTAGAGTAATATAAAATTAAAGGAGGAAAGTGAGAATTCCTAAACATAAAAAAAGACTGAAAGAAAGATGCAGGACAGTTATAGCAGAGTGCATGATCTGGGGTGGGGTGGGGGGAAGAGAAAGAGGAATATGTCTAAATCGAACTGAGAAATGATGTCTGAAATACACAAAACATCAATAAAAACATTATAAAAATTTTTTTACAGGCAAAGAATCCAAACAGAAAAGAATGTTAAAAATAGGCATGAGGTATTCTGAGTAGCATATAGGATAGTTTTGATGCTTCACTGAGTTAGGTTTTATTTTTTTGTGGACTCTGAATTGATGGACAAATTTGGGGAAGTCACTTCATGTTACTGAATTTTGTGTTTCCTCATATTTCAAAGAAAAAGGCAGTACCAGCTGTTGTGATATTATTTGATTCTCAGTGGAAAATAGTGTTAATAAAGAAGTTTGAAAGGTCATGTCTTAGTAGGAAGTACTAAGGAAAGAAGATAAGTGGATAAAAATGGGAAGAAGCAACAGCACGGGAATGAAGCATCGGGAACGAATAATGTAACCTGACTGCAGACTCGGGGATTCGAGGTGTGGTGGCGTGCACTTGTGAAAGAGCCAAGGCAGGGGACTCGGCAGCTTCAGGTCAGCCTGTGCTACATAGCTAACCCTGTCTGAAACAAAAATCCACAAAATAAAACAAAACAAACAAGTCTAGACAGGCACCCACTCGGGAAGACAGTCACTGCCCAATTACCCACGGTTAACATAATCCTTATTTTCTGCATGCTGACAGTGTTCTGCCCAGCAGACAAAATGGCTGCCCTAAGCAATTGTGCCACCTGCTGCCTGTTTCCTTCTCCCCCCCCCCACCCCCGTCAGCCAGGTGTGGCTGTGGGGTCTAATTCTGATGGGGGAAAGCAGGGAAGAAGAAGTTCCTCAGCGAAGATCTGCAAATAGCTGTGCTTTCCACCCCAGGGGAGGACTCAGCTCCACTCTGCTCTTTGGCTTTGTCCTGCTTTGAACCTGGCTTGAGGAATGGAGTTCCCTTCTCTTTCTGCCCTGTGTAGCTTTTACCCTTGACCTCACCTCCCTTGAGCAGTTCCTTGGATGATCTATGCCCCTTCTGAAACTGACGCTTGCCTTTAATCCCAGCACTTGGAAGGCAGAGGCAGGCGGATCTCTGTGAGTTCAAGGCCCGCCTGGTCTACATAGTGAGCTCCAGGCCAGCTGGGACTAAAGGACCTAAAAGGTAGACCCCCTGTCTGAAAAAATAGACAAAAAAAAAAAAAAAAAAAAAAAAAAAAAAGAAGTGGAACGTCAATTAGGTTTGTATTTGTTTGTCCAAGTTTTCCAAGATATTTTCAGGTTAGAGTCAAACATCCTGCATCTACATAAACATTTTCCTACTGTTTGTACAGAATACTGGGGATGTAAACTTGATAAACATGAAGGAGGGTGGGATGGGAAGGGCAGAAGGCCTGTCATCCTGGACTGCTGACCTGATACACAAAAGCATTTCTGTGCTTATATTAAAAAACTCTTCGTTTAAGCCTGTCTTACTTAGTGTTCTCTTAGCTGCATCTAGAATGTTCCTAACAAGGAGGGACTGAGGGCAATGCAGACGCTGGCCCTAAGAGGAGCAAAGGAGCTATAAATGAGTTTAGATAATAAAAAAA
>VZQC01001685.1:543665-563646 GCA_009823505.1 Rhizomys pruinosus
ACCAACACAAGTGCCCCTCAGCCGATGAGTGGATAGAGAAAATGTGGTCTATCTACACAATGGAGTTCTATGCAGGGGTAAAGAAAGATGACATCATGAAATTTGTAGGTAAATCGATGGAAGCAGAAGATTTTATGCTACATGAAGTAACACAAGCACAGAAAAACAAAAGACGAATGGTTTCCCTCATCTGTGAATGTTAGTACCAAGTACCTAGTTGTAAGACAAACTGAGCAACGTTAATGTTATATTCCTCATGATCTAAAGACAACTGTGCTCTTGCATTGTGAATCCATAAACAGGTTCTAGAGCTGACCTAACATTTATCTTCAGACCTTGGGTTTTTGGTATATGATGGAGGGTATGTGTACATCTTTTAGAGTAATATGGGATTAAAATGGATAGATGCAAATCAAGAAATATGATATGGAAATAACATATAGTTTGTTTCCAAAGGATACAATTTTTAATATAGGTGAAATGTAACAGGATGGTGCAACTTAGCCTTTCTGGGTGCTTAATGACCATATTTAATGTCCATACATACCAATTTGACCAGGGACCTAAGGGATAACTGTTCTTTGCCCTCAGAGGTCAACCAAGTCTTAGGGGATTATGCATGGGGGCACCTCTTGAAATGTCCTGCAAATGTGGGTCACCAGTCTTCCTGTTCAGGGAGGTCTTGGAGAGCCACTAATGGGACTTCAGCCAGTGCCCAGTCTATAAAGAGGAAAGTCTGCTCATGCTTCAGAAAAGGAAGTCTGATCTAGCAAGACTTGATTTTGTCCTCGAGTGGATGGAACTGGTAAATGAAAAGCTGAAAGGAGCAAGGAGCTCCCACCCTCCTCCCCCCCAAAAATCCCTGAGTGACCCCTGAGGACCAGATCCACAACTGACCTTGAGAAAACAAAAATCTTGGTTAATGTGTGGCCTTAAGCATCCAAAAGGAAACTATAACCAGAAATAAATAATTAGTAAGACCAGAGAAACTGTACTGCAGACATAAAACTTGAGATCTTAGTAAAAAGACAAAAAGAAAAAAGAGAGAGAACTGTGGTTTGGCCTGTCTTCAATTCTTACTGGCAAGTCCATCTACCCTGTGGGTGTCACTGCTTTTGGCACTCCTCAAAGACATGAGACACAGCTTTTTAACCTTCCAACATGGACTGAAGACTCATGTCTTTCCAAGAATCCTCCAAACCTTCAATGCCAGATGTGGACTACTGAGATACCCAGCTTGTGGACTAAACAGCTAAGGGGATTTCAGCCTCGTCAGAATATAGACTGCCATTGTTGGACTACCTGGACTGTATCGTGGAGGCCAGTGCAGGGGGATCAAGACAAGACACATGCTTACTGGACTTCATTTGGGGGACCATGGGAGAGAAAGACCCCAATGTGGAGCAAAAGTGCAGGACTGATGGTTGTTTGGGTTTGCCAAGGAGGAACCTTCAAACATTTCTTTAAGGAAAACATGACATCTTTTAGGAAAAAAAAAGTCCTCCAATTCAAGTGATATGTGTATGTATGTATGTATGTATGTATGTACATATATGTGCATATATATATAAAACTATGTATGTATACTGTAGCAATACAAGTTGGAGTGAACAACAAAAGAACTGAAAATAAATAAATAAATAAAATATCCATAAATAAAAGTGTGCTTGGATCAGACAAACCGGAACTGGAACTGAAGAACATTGTATTATACACAACAACTCCCATTCTTCAAATCTCCTGAGAAAAGCAGCCTGCCTTGCCATGGCTATGGGATGTGACCTGTGATACAGGATCGGGGATTTGATGAAATATGGAGATGGATTTTACATTAAGTGAAATTATTTTATTAATTTTAAATTTCTAGCATTTAGTAATTGGCTGGGTGCTAAGAGGATGTAATTCTTACCTAATACATGATGAAGCATTTAGGTAGGAAGGCTCACAAGGCCTGCAATTTTCCCCGAAATTGTTCAGCAAGAAAAAAGTATGTGTCTATGTTTGGTTGAGTGAGAGAGTAGGTGTGAGAAAGGAATCCAGGGAAAGAATTCAGGTGCTTCTTGTGTTATTTTTGTATGGCTGAAAGATTTCAAAATAAGTTTGGTAAGTTTTTAATTATTTTTACTGATAACTTAAAATGGATTGTAAGGTTTCCAGATTTTCAAATTGTCAGTTTGGAGAAGCCTTCACTCCTCTCTGCCTTGAGTTTGGGCTTTGGGTAAATCTGAAAGGATCCAAACACCATATATTCTGGGTACATGCTTTAAGTTCTCAGAGAATTCTAGGTATGAAATATAAAACATTATATTTTAGGAATACTGTTCATCAGACATTGTTTATTTCACTTGTGTGTTTAGGATTTGGAACCCAAGGTCCTGTAAACATCAAATCAGAGGCCACTCTCAAAGGTACACAGAGACTGTGAGACTTAGACGAGGTTCCCCTGGACATGGTGCTCTGTGGAGATCTTACCTTTGGGGAGAGAATAACAAACACAGCTCTGGATGCCACTGAGGCAGTGCAGCGCAGTGTCTGGAGCCCAGTGAATGCTGGAAGGCTGCAGGTTAAGTGGTGACTGCCTCCTCAGGAGCCACGTAGTGGCTATTATTTTCTTTTTAAAAAAATTTTATTGAGTGCATTTCATACAACATTTCTTAATCAAATTTAGACTCATGCCCCCATCCATGCCCACCTCTTATGCCCCCCCACCCCAGTCAGAGCTCATGGATTCTACTATATACAAGTCCTAGTCCTGTCTTCCATCTTTTTCTCAGTCTTTTATAACCTTTTCAGTGCACAGGTTTACTGTTTTGGTCAGTTCTTTGAATAGGTTTTTCTCTCTCTTTTTTTGTTCCCATTTGATTTTATATTTTTCCAAAATATGCATGTATACACTCCACACATAAATCAAAATTACAAAATCTGAAAATAAACTATAGGTTAATTCCAAAGCACATTTAGAGATTCACATTTTAACGGTAAAGTTGCATGTAGGTAAAAAGAAGTATAACTGCCGGTCATGGTGGCACACGCCTTTAATCCTAGCACTTGGGAGGCAGAGGCAGGCGGATCTTTGTGAGTTCAAGGCCAGCCTGGTCTACAGAGTGAGTTCCAGGACAGCTGGGGCTACAGGGAGACCCTGTCTCAAAAAGNAAAAAAAAAAAAAAAAAAAAAAAAAAAAAAAAAGAAGAAGTATAACTTTACATTCTCTCTTTTTTTCTAGAATATGAATATGAATATTCCTATATGATAGAACACACCATCGGATTACATAAGGGTAAATTATGAATGGTTGTAGCACGTATCAATAAAAGTGGCTATTATTTTCTAAATGACTCTACCAAAGGCTTAATTGTTGTTGTCTTTTTACATGCCTACTTATTATTCATCAAAAGCAAAGCAGCCTATTCAAATCCGAACACTACTCTTCCTGCCTTTACCTTCTCTTGGGATTCCCATGGCTTTGGCAGTCCCTAATGCTGCTTGGCAAGCCTGCTCCAGCCTCATCACTGGCTGCGTGGCTGCTGGTTGGAATAGTTATTCTGAGAAGTTCTCAGTTGTGCCATCCTGAGCTTTGTACGGGTTTTTCAGGAATTTCTTCTGGAGCATAGGATTTAGTAACTGTTTCCTAGGTTGTTTAGTATGGTTAGATGAAATTAAGGTCTTAACTTCCAGCTTAGTTACATTGTAACCAGTAATGGTATTAAAAGTGTATTTTGGCCAGGTGTAGTGGCCCATGCCTTTGATCCTAGCACTTGGGAGGCAGAGGCAGGCAGATCTCTGTGAGTTCAAGGCCAGCCTGGTCTACAGAGTGAGTTCCAGGACAGTCAGAGCTACAGGAAGACCCTGTCTCGAAAAGACAAAAAAAAAAAAAGTATATTTCATGGACTCTCTATCAATCTTCCTATCAATCGCCAATCCATAAAATGACAAGCACCCTGGACCAAATACTGGCTGTCAGATGAGGTCCACTTTGATGCAAGAGTCCTCTCTCCCACCCTGTAGAGATGACCAGTGCCTTTCTTCCTTCTGTATAAACATCTATCACGAACCAGGTTTGCCTTGTGATGAGCATGCCCACTGGTGAGTGTGTAGGTGACATTGCTGGCAGCCACGCTTCCTTTCTGTGTCCATGCTGCCACTTCAGATTAAGAATGAAGCTTGTGATGCAAGTGATTGCTAATTCAGGTCACCAGGTTAAGTAATGAGGAAGGATTAATTTCCTCCTTTTCAGTTAGACTCTGTTATTGCTGTTGTCGCCTGGGCTTGCTTTGCGTGACTGCCTGCCAACTGCCCGTCTGTATCCAGCTCACTAGATCCGTAAGTGGGTCAGATAAACATCTGTGGTAGGTAACAGGCAACACTATTCCTCTGTAATTGAGTTGTTAAGCAGAGAAGTGATAGCTTTCTACATATTCTTTCTTTACTGAAAGTAATTACTTGGGCTGTTTTCCGACCCTTCTAAGTCATTTCGAATCCTCTGACTTTCCGGGGTTAAACAAATCTTTCTCTTTCCCTCTCACCTTTCACCTCATTTTCTTCAGCAAGAGCTAAGACCTTTGCTGGCCACTGTTCTGAGCATGTCAATTCCTCATCTCTGTTTCAAGCCTGGACACCCTCCTCCCCCCAGTGTCTGAATGGCATCCATCTTCCATTTAGTCTCCTGGCTTCTACTCCTACCTCTTGCCAGCCCAACTGCCATACAGCAGCCAGAAGATCTTCCAATAAGTGAGGTAATGAGTGTCCCCATTCAAAAATTCTCCTGAGACTCCTCCACTGTCCTTAGACCAAAGTTCAACCTTCTGACCTTTGCCTTCTGACCTTGCATGAGTGAGTCCTTCCTATCCACTGACTTGCTTCTTTTTTTCTCTATGCCCTAAGCTTGGTCTTATCCTAAAGTCTTTGAGTGAGCCTGTCTGGATACTAGGATTGTTGCTTTCCTGGATCCCTACAAGTCTGGGGGGGTTCTTCCTTTTTCTGTCTCAGCATAAAGTAAATTCCCTTTATATAGACTCTTTAGGATCATTATAACTAAAGATACCTGGACTCCTTGGTAGTTACTCCTATTTCATTCTTCACATTACCATTGGAGAAATTTGATCTATTAGTGTGATGGTTAGTTTTGATTGTCGACTTGACACGATGTAAAATCACTTGGAAAGGGAGTCTCAGTGAGGAATAGTGGAGAGTAAGTTGGCCACTGGGTGTGCCTGTGAACAAATCCTGTGAAGGATTTCTTTTTTATTTATTTTGTATGTGTGTGAATGTACTGTCTGCATGTAGGTTTGTGCACCCGTGTTGTGCAATGCTGCAGAAGTCAGAAGAGGGTCTCAGATTCCCCTGGAACTGGATTAAAGATGGTTCTCAACCTAGCCCCAAACCAAAACCATAATCAAAATCAAACAAATAAAAAGACAGCAACTGAAACAACAAAACAGTGAGTTCCTGGTTCAGCGGAAGTCCCTGTCTCAGGGATTAGATAGAGACTGATGGAACACACTGGTGTCCACCTCTGGCCTCTGCACACATATATGGGTACATTCACCCTCTTACACACACACACACACACACACACACACACACACACACACACACACACAGAGTCCTAATATAGGCAGGGAATTAAACAAAAACTTGGTTCCACATGGAGTCTATGTTATGGGTATGTGTCAGGGAAAAATGCAGTAAAATGTAATGAAGTCCTGGGAGACCTTGGGAGCAGCCTCTGGGCCGCCTGGGCCCCGTTTTGCTGCCCTCTCCCTGCAATGGCTTCCTTCAAGGATTCTTGCAGTCTCCCTTTCCCGCTCCTTTTTCTAAGTCATCAGGGCTACTTCCTATGGGGTACATTTCCATATACCATTCTGTGCAAAGTCTCCATTGCAGTCACTTATTGGTTGGAGTCAGCACCTGGAGCACAGCAGGCGAAGACCTTCATCATCCAGTTGTGATGACTCTCTCCAGCTGCATCTATCTGCATGCTTTTGATTCGGTCATTCGTAGGCTATCCTGAACTTCTCGCCCTCTCCTCTACGTGTCCTTCCGCATCTCTGGGCCTGTGCCTATGCTACCCAGCCATCTGTGTACCATCCTTCACCTCTTCTCAGGGACGAAATTCCTGGTAGGTAAACTGACTCCAGCTTGCTCCTCTGTACATGGGAATGGGAATATTTGCCCTATAAAATGAGGGAGTGTGTATACAACCATGCAACACTGTCTTGGTGTTTGCATGGTAAGAACAAAAACAACCTCAGACTTAGGAATCAAAAAACATGAGTTCAACCCTTGAGTATTTATGAGCCTATGACTCAGGGAAGTTCATGAATCACTGCAACTTTTGTCTTTCATCTAGAGAAGTGAGGAAACACTCTCTTCAGGGATTAATTAGACACATTTATGAAAGTCATTTAGCTAGAACTTCAGCAGTGTAACTGACTGTACTACAACTTTAGCAAGGTAAATAATTCATGCCGACACCTGAAGCGTGGTGATTGTTCTAGCATATTTTGTGTATTTAAGTAGATAGACTAAAATATTAAAAGTTTGCAATGATTTTCACACCACAAATGTTAAAGTAGAATCATCCGGAGGGACTAATTAGATGGCTCAGCCTCCAAGTGGAGGAGATTATTATGGAAGATCATCTCCCATTCTTCCAATTATGTACTGCACATTCTATTGCTTCAGGGATGTCATCAGAGAGGCTTTGTATTAGAAAGATAGCAGATAACTCCAATCATTAGGGTTTTTTCTACACTTAGAGTAACATTTCTATATTCTCTTGTTTACATTTATAGTGCCGTGAATAGTAATGGAAGAACAAAGCATAAAAACATATAAAATATACATACTTTGGTTATTAACCTTTGAGTATGAAACACCCTCCCCCAGGTTCATGATTTGAAGATTTGGTGCTTAGGTGTTTGCACTATTTTGGGAGGCTGTGGAAACTTTGGGAGGTATGGCCTCATAGAAGTAAGTAGGTCATGGTGGTGCTCCCTTGAACTTGTGTTGAGTCTTTACCTCTACCTTGCTGTCTGTAAGGGTGTGAGATAGCCTCTGGTATACATTCCCATCTCCATGATATTCTGCCTAAGTACATGGGACCTAGTGATCATGGACTGATAACATGAAGCTGTGAGCTGAATAAAGAATTCTTCCTCTTGGTGTCTCAGGAATTTTGGTTCCAGAAATGCAAAAGTGACTGTTCTAGCATGCCTTTCTGTTTTTGTGATAAAATACTCTGGCCAAAAGCAACTTGGCAAGGAATGGGTTTATTTGACTTGCATTTCCAGGTCACAGTCCATCACTGAAGGAAATCAGAACAAGAATTTAAACAGCTACTGAGGCAGAAATTGAAGTGGAGACCATAGAAAAATGCTGCTTACCAGCTTGCTCACTCTGGTTCATGCTTATCCAGATCTCTTATACAATCCAGGACCAACCTGCCCAGGGGTGGCATCAATGGTGGGCTGGGGCCTTCCACATCTATCAACAATCAAGACAAGTCCCCACAGACATGGCCACAGGTCAATCTGATTGGGAAATCCCTAAATTGAGATTCTCAGGGAAGTCTTGGTTGTGTTGACAATAAAAGTTAACCATGAGAGTGACTGTCGTGTGGACAACCGTTTGAAAGAAAAGACTGACCTTGAACATCAAGTGCCTTCCCAGGCTTAGGGCACCTGACTGCCCAGGATTATAAACTTGACTGTTTACCTTCAAGGGAAAAGGGGAAACCAGGGGAATCAGCTACCCCTCCCAACAAGCCAGTCAGCCTTGGCTGGGTAAGGAGGAGGGGCAAAGGGTATATAAGCAGAAAACACTACGAGGCCACACTCTTCCACCCTCACTATCTTAGGCAGAGGTCTCAGGGTCCATGCCTGTAAGGGGACTTTACTGTATGGCCACGGTGGACGGAGGGGAGTGGGAGCGCCAACATTCCTGGAAGTAGCTCCCTCACCCATTCGCTTTGTAAGCAAGCCCAATTAAACTTGCTAGAATCTTCCAAACTGTGGTTTGGGGAGTCTTCCTTGCTTTGCCTTTGGGACCATGGGAAGGGTGGGGGGGGGGCTCGTGCATGAATGTACCTTCCAGAAGGAATTTTAGCAAAGGCGACTAACTCAGAAAGTAGAAAAAGATATTCAACAGTTACACAAAAGACAGATGGATGTAGGGGATGGTGGCACAGGGGGAACTGATTTGGGTGATGGAGTGGAAGGATGGGAAGGAGGCAGCTAAAACTGCATAGAGCTTTGAGTCAGGGCATTTGAGTAGGCCAGAAACACTTCTGTGTGACTTGAAGAAATTTCTCAGGAAAGGTTGTATTAGTCACTTTTCTGTTGCTGTGATAAAACCCCATGACCAAAGCAACTATTTGAGCTTACAGTTCTGAGGGTTAGAGTCCATCATGGCAGGAGGCATGGGGCAAGGCATAGTGGCAAACATGGCCTGAGCAGAAAGCGAAATGGTCACATCTTCCAGCAGGCACAGGAATCAGAGAGACTGAAAAATCCCACAGGGCTGAAGACTTCTCAAAGCCTGCTCCCTGTGACGTGCTTCCACCAGCATGGACACGTGCTTCCTACGGCCACAGCTCCTAAAGGTCCCGTGACTCTCCCTAACAGCACCAGAAACTGAGAACCAAGTATCCAAATACTTGGAGCCTTTGGGGGACATTCTCATTCAAACCACCCCAAAAGGACACTTCTTTCATAAAGTGATTTAAGCTAGCCACCATTTTGCAAGTTCTGGAGATTTGACTATCTTGCGGACTTTCCTAAAGTGAGGGATAGCATGCACACTTATTTATTATTTATTTATCTATCTATTTATTTATTTACAATTGAGTGTGTTCTGTTTTTTCTTTTTTCTTTTTTTTTCTTTTTTTTATTAATTTTTATTTATTTCTGTATGTATATGAATGTACTGTCTGCATGCAGGTCTGTGCACCCGTGTCGTGCAATGCCGCGGAGGTCAGAAGTATGTGTCGGATTCCCCTGGAGCTGGAGTTCTCCTGGAATTGGAGTTTCAGACGGTTCTTGGCCGCCATGTGGGTGCTGGGGATCGAACCCGGGTCCTCTGCAAGAGCGGTCGGCGCTCTTAACCGCTAGGCCATCCCTCCAGCCCCCGTTTTTTCTTTAAAAATTTTTTTTATTTATTATTTTTTATGTGTATCAATGTACTGTCTGCATGTAGGTTGGTGCACCCGTGTCGTGCAATGCTGCAGTCAGAAGAGGATGTCGATTCCCCTGGAACTGGAGTTAAAGACGGGTTCTTAGCTGCCATGTGGGTGCTGGGATTCGAACTCAGGTCCTTTGCAAGAGCAGTCGGTACGCTTAATGGCTGAGCCATCTCTTCAGCTCCTAACGTGCACATTTAATGGTTCCTTGGGTCACTGCTGGCAAACAGCGAACACTGATGCTGTGATTTCCCGAGTCTTAAAAGAGTTCATATTCCCCTCAGATTTCCATCACAACTGTGTTTCAATTACTATGGCTTTGTGTTTGTAATTCCTACTTATCAAATGTGCTCTGATTTTATGATGCATCCCAATATGATTTTTTCATAGTTGTTTAGAACAGAGCTGTGTAGGTAATATAACATGGACTATTTTTAATCCTCTTTAGAGGCAACGCTAAACCCGTTCTGAGACAGGACATGGATGACTTTATAAGGCTTGCACTAACATTTTCTCTAATATGCATTATTTGGTTTAATGCCCACTGAGGTCCTGGATCCTGGGCTGCTAAGAGGTCCCACTTTCTCTCTCAAGGCTTACTCTCTGCACACAAAGTGCTTAAATTAATTTTTATGTAACACCACCATTCTTCATTTTTTCCTTCCTTCACACATCACTCTGCCTTGCTAAATTCCACTTTTCTTCATTAATACCATGCTCATTCATCATCATTCATCTGTTCTTATCTCTTCAGGCATTTATTATAACTACATTATAGATCAATTGTTGAGGGTTATACTAATGATGATATTCTTGGCCTCTCTCTTCACATTGTAATTCAATAAGTCTTGTTTATCTATTTGAATTCACTTGTCATTGATTATGAACCATTAAAGGGAAAGAAATGAGATTGTTTGTGTGTCTGTGCAGCTCTTCCTAGTTAACGGGTCATTTTGAACCCTCTACATATGTTATCACAGGGACTTGAAAGAAGATGCCCAAATACAACACAGAAATATGGTACATGTCTCCTCCATGGAAGCAGATTTAATGGAGCAATGATCTGCTTGTTTTGGGTCAGTATCCTGGATGAATTCAGCTGTCCAGAGAATGTAGAAATTCCAAAAATAAAAACAATCTACTTTTCTAAGGAACTCGAATTGTGCTGTTAGTTTACAAGGTCAGGGCAGAAGGGCAGAAATAAAAAATCTAAATTTAACTTCGCCAAACTAGCCATTTCTCTGGCTCTTAGCTCAAAGAGGGAGGCCAGGAGAGGTTAGGAGAAGCTAACAGAAAGCATGTCTGATGACGTCTTCTGGCCTAAGTTTGAAATATGTGAGAAAGTAGAAACATTTCTAAGCCATGAGGCTGTTTGCAATTTCCAACGAATTAGCCACAACTGGGAAAGTAAAAATGACAAGTCTGCGGACTGCTGGAAGCAGAGAAAACATTTCTACCTTGCTTTGGGGAAAGAAAACCTATTAAAATATCCACATGAATAAGCCACAGTGAAACAACGTCCGTAATGAACTAGAAGAGGATCCTAAGGGAAGATGAGGAGCGGCGGTTCTGAGGGAATTCGAAGAGAATTGTCCTCTGTCTCCACGGCAAGCGCCAATATACTGAGAATCTTATCAGCCACCTTTGTGAACATATCTGCAATGTGTGGCCTAGGTATAAAAGCATCCAGAAAATCTTTATAGGAAAGGTTATTTAATTTCTCTCTGTAGATCAAAGTTCATACATTTTGATTAAGATTTGTAGGCTCCTATTCATTTTTATTTTATAAATTTCAAGTCTATAAAGTAAGATCTATCTGTTTAAATGGATGTAGCTAAAGAAATCTGCAGGACCACAGCTTCCTTAAACCATGAGGGAAAAATGTCAGAACCAATTTACTTACTCAACACTGAAAAAAATCAGCCCTCAAAGCTCATGAATCCAGATAACTGCAAAATTGTGTGTGTATGTGTGTGCTTGTATGTGCATGCATGTGGGGTGTGTGTGTGTATGTGTGTAAGCTGAGAGTGTGTTTGATAGGCAAGAATCTTCTGTAGAAGTCTTAACTTGTGAGGAGGGATTACTAAGGGTTGTACTGTAAGATCTGGGATCAAGAGATGAGGAGTTCTTATTGCGTGTACTTTGTTAGGAGCCATGGGGAAACCAAGGAACAAAGAATAGTTAAGAGAGAAAGAAATAAGTGGGGTGTGGTGGCACTCAGGAGGCAGAGGCAGGTGGATCTCTGTGAGTTCAAGGCAAACCTGGTGTACATCCTGAGTTCCAGGCCAGCTGGGGCTACAGGGAGAGCCTCTCTCAGAAAGGCCGAAAGAAAGAAAGAAAAAAAGAATAAATAAATAAATACAGAAGGGCAGACAGACAGACAAAAAACACCAAGGGGTAAGAGAAAATGTCAGATTCTCTGGAAACTCTTGCTAGGCTGCCTGGAGGTGGGAAGGACATGCAAAAGCACACTCGGCAGCTGGCAGCCTACACGTGGGGGAGAACAGCACATGGCAGAATCAAACTGAGGGAGGTTAGGAAGTGGCCAGAGAGAATGGATTGGTTTTCACATGCCCATTTCATCCCTGTGCTTGAACTTGGAATATAATGTCAGTTTCATCTTGTATGATGAATAAGAGACAGAACACGTGGTAACGGATGGTTAAATGCCAATGTGGAACTAACATGGTACCAAGTTATGGCTTGTTAATAATGCCTGGGTTGGCTTTACACAACAATGAAGATTCTGCATGTTTCTGTAAGCCTTCTTTCCTCAACACATGTGAGAACATGTTCCTCCATCTTTGGAAACCAGGGTAAGGTGAGGAGGAGGATGAGAGCAAGTTTAGGGCAATGCTGTGAGCCTCTCCTGTCCCACTGTTTGATACTAGGACAGTCTGGAAGGCAGAGAAGTGGCATTCTTTTTGTATGGAGGAAGGGCTAGGGGAGAGGTTGGCTGTACAGGTGTCTGGTGTCTACAACACTAGTGGAATCAGAAAAAAAAGACAGATACCTGATCCTTTGGGGAAATTAGAGGAACATGGCCTGAAAGCGAAAATCCTGAGTGGAGCTGTCTACTGGATCTGGGTGTCTTCTGATCATTTAATAAAATTGTTTCTGACAAAGGACCTGGTTGCAAACATGATGTTGGGGAGATGGGATCAGAACCTTTCTCCTTGACTGTGAGAAAGATCTGAAGTGTTTATCAGACAGGTACAAGAGAAATGATTATACTAGGGTATTACATTGGCCAAGTTATAACCTTTGAGGCCAGGATTTTGGTTGATAATAAGTGTAATAACTTCAGTCCAGATGATTTCTATTTTAAGATGATGTTTTGCCCTTCTGGTATTTCTTGTCCTTTGTGCCCAACATCTGCAACTGGAGACCTGTGTTTAAAACTGAGCAAAGAATAATGGAACAGGGCAGAGCCAAGGGAGCAGTCTCAGCTTCTTCCCATCTAAGACAGGAGGGCGTGGTTCTCTGGAAGCTTTATTTTTCCTTCCAAGTCCAAGAAGCCTGGCTTCTTTGAAATGAAAATGTTTTTTAAAAGTTCTTATGCAACCAACTAAGTAGATAGAAAACCACTCGAGGCTCAGACTTCAGTCAGCAGAAACTTCACATTATTTCCTCTTAAATGAATTAGATGCTGGCTAAGGGAAAAGATGATTAGGAGGTTTCCATGGAACTTGATGCTGTAATCAGCAAAATCACCATTATAATTGTGTGGCTTCTCAGCTCAAGTGCATATGTGTCCCCAACCAAAGTAACGAATTACTTAAAATCTCAACTACCTTTTAAAAATGGTGTATTGCACCATTAAAGAATATACCAGAGTCTCTGCTGTCCCATTTTGTAGCTAATCACGAAGGTGACATTTGCCTTCTGTGAATCTTGACTAAAGGCGGACCTGGAACTGAATTCGGAAAAAGGGGAGTGTTCTTTTACACTGTCCAATGAGAACAGCACAGTTCTGGAAAGAACTGTGCCGATGGCCAAAGGCAGGTGTTCTCTGTGCCCAGAGCAGCCAACGAAAAGGGTTCAAGAGCCTTCTTCCTAAGGGCTAAGAAAGTCGTTATTATCCCTAAAAATATATTACTTATTGTAGAAGAATGAAGAAGGGGACCCCCATTAACTCAGGTAAATATTGATACAACTATAAAATTAATATATTTACCAACAACAACAACAACAACAACAAAATATTCAAATTCCTATAGTACACAACAATTTAACAAGAAAATACCATCATCTGTCAGGTTCAGTGGCATGCCTTTGGTCCCAGCACTTGGGGAGGCAAAGGCAGGTAGATCTCTGTGAGATGGAGGCCAGTCTGGTCTACATTGCGTGTTCCAGGCCAGCTGGGGCTAGAGGGAAACCCTATCTCAAAAACAAACAAACAAAATAAACAAACAAAAAGAAAATATTATTTTCTAACAAAAATAATAGGAGATAATCTTTATATCATCCTTTATTTCACTTAACATTTATTTATGTGGTGATGGAGATCAAAACCTAAATCTGAAGTTGTCATAACTTGCTACTGCTTATCTGCAAAGAAGGAAGTGTTCTTGGTGTCGGGTGGGTCGTGTTTTGACTAGGGATGTGGCTGGAGCTGTAGAGGTTAGGAGAAGAGAGGCTTCAGGTTTCTGCATATCAGGTAAGAAACAGAGCTATGGGGGCTGTGGGGACATAGTCAGGAAGGATGAGCTATTATAGAAAGTAAGTCAACATTTATTGACACTTGCTATTGGTTGGAAGCAGGAGTGCTTTCTATACATCCAAGTTGTTTACATATGCATTTTAATCCATCAGTTTTGGGTGTGCACTGATTTGTATACAGAGCAGCTACACCAGTTCGTAAGAAGAGATCCATAAACAAATAGTGAGCACTGATGGATCTGTTTGCCTGGCCTCACCCCAGGTGGTAGAAATCCTGGATTTCTGGCTTTGAGACCTTGTCTGATTACTATCTCCCTACTGCTGGACTCTAAAGTGGAAAATACCTAGTTCATGCAATGGCAAGTGAGTTAGATCAGGATGTTTACGATCCACCTTTTCAGTCCAAGATATCACTTTAGAAAGTATTAGAATCAAATCACGCTTTACTGGCATAGTATTTTCAAGGAGATAGACTTGGATTCAAATCTCTTTTGCAACACTTTTTATAAGATAGTGCCAAGAATGTACCAGAGAATATTTCTCATTTTTTGCTTTTTTACTTTATACAGTGGAACTATCTCTTAAACTTTTTTTTAAATTTATTTTTATTGATGCTTTGTGTATTTCATACATCATTTTCCAATTCAGTTCAGGCATATATCCCCTTCCCTTCCCCCCCACCCCACCCCTACCCATCGCAGATCGTGCATTCTGCCGTAAGTTTTCTGCATCTTTCTCTGCTTTTTTGTTTTGTTTTGTTTTCATTTTTTTTAACAATAGGTGATAATTTGTGAGTACAAGCATCCTTCATGTAAAACCAATTTGCTATCTCTTAAACTTTAGGGAAAAATGAAATGTTTGTGGAAGACAACATGGTTTCTAGTTCATGGAAAGCCCACAGTAAATGGAAATAACAAAAACTACCCTATCCATCACCATAAGGCTTGAAATAAAATTGTTTAAATGCTTATTTTTTGTTATACAAAATTAAACCTAACTAGAATAGCCACTTCCAGACACTTGAGTTTAGTGAGTTTGTTCCAGTGTCTGAAATTATGCTCGAGTGCTTTGATTCATAAACATAATTTGTATCCTTTTATGAAGATAGCAATGTATTTGCACAGATTTATTAAATTGAAACATAAAACGTGAGTCCAAATTCAGAGTATGAATAGCATACAATTTTTAGCAACTTTCCCAAAATTAAGTTGCAATATTAGATATTTCTAGAATCCACAAACTAGTAAATTTATTCTCCCATGCTTTAGTTGTGGATAAGTGTGCCAGTGTAGTCTGTTTCAAGGTTTTGGGCTCCTGTGGGAGTCTCTCCTCCCCCTTCTTCATAACTAGAGGAGAGAATTGCTAAGATGGTACATTGGTGATGGATTTAAGGGAAAGATCAGGCTGTTACTAAGCATCCAGGGGAGTCTGCAGCTGAGCCCTCTGTAGCTAGGCCAGCCCTAGGGAAATTCTAAAGTGGAACAAGTTTATGCCTGAGGCCCTTCAGCTTCTTTCTAAGCCTGCTTGTCTGCTGCTTACCTATAAAGTCTTAAGTAAAATGAGTATTTTACTTGATGACATAGTTTAAGTAAAACATTGCTGATGCAATTTTATGATACATTATTTTTTTAGCTTATAATTCTAAAACAATTGTAGATTCACAAGAACTTAAAAAAGTATTATAGTGGGCTCCCATATATCCCTTACTCAGTGACTTTTAAAGGCAAAAATCTTACATAACTAAACTAGTATCAAAACTAGAAATTGACATCAGAATAATACAATTAACTAGACTATGGACAGAGAAATTTTTACAGAATGAAGAATTTCCAGGCTAAAAGGCAATCTTTCCTGAGTCCTAAAGTCACCCCTGTTTTTGAGTGTCTCACTGAAAGGTAACCCTGGGTTAACTGGCTTTCTTCGTCCCTTCAGAGCAAAGCTGATGTTGTAGTCACAATTTTTCCTATCGCTTATTAAAGTATCTTGCATTCAGTAGGACTTTTGGGTCGAAATGGCTAATAGCTGTTTACATCTATAAAAGGCTTTGAAGTTTTGAAGGTCCAATTATTTGTGTCATCTCTGCTGAGAATGATCGCAGCCCAGAGGAAGAGTGTGAACCAAGAGCATTCACATCTTGACATTTATTAGCATGTTTCGTGCCAAGGCACAGAATGTTCTTGAATCTTGCTGAAATGTGTCTGTATAATAATTATTGTGAAGATTTAATTTTTCCTAGTAAGTAACAAATAAGAAGGCTTTAGGAGGTAGATAAGGTAAAAGATTGGATTGCCATTTAACAAGCTAAGGTTCAAAGAGGGTAAATTAATTACCAAGAAGTCAGAGCTCAGGGTATTGTACTTTAGGACAGGTGTCTCCCACAATATTACATTGCCTGTCCAGAGCAACAGAAGAGTGTGGATCAACACAACATAAGTCAGTGAAACAGAGCATCTAAGACAAACAAAGCAAAGCCCTTTCTGCCAAGCAGAGCAAACAGTCCACAGCTCACGTCATAGACTTTGTGTGTGGTTGTTGATGTCTTTTGCCATGTGCACTGGAGGTCTTCACTGAGGTGGAATTGAGGGATGGGCCCCTGTTAAGGTGAGCTGAGGTTATTGTAGGTTACTCTTTTAGAGTCTGTACAAAGGGACTCTGCATTGCTTTGTTAGTACCAGGGGGTACCAGGAATCCTGATTGCTCACCTATGTGTCACCTGCTGTGCCTTCATCTCCCCTGGAAGGCATGGAACCATGAGAATTTGTAGCTCTCAACTACTAATACTGCAACCTTTTACCTAAAACTTAAATGATAAAAGGATGGACAGTTTGGGTCCTATCTTCATCCTTATCCCTTTCAATTATTTTGCTCATGAAAAATTTATTAATCAAATGATATTTTGACATGGAACATTTTTACTAATGTGGATTGTCTTTAATACACTAGCCAAATTTCTTTCTCAAAATGCCCCAACCACCTGATTTATTCATACTAGAATGCCTATTTTAAAAATATCCTTTGATTATTCACTTCACTGATATGGGATAGCTGATAGTCAAATTGATCATCAGTTTCCAAGGACTGTTGCCACAGATGTGAAAAGCCCTGGAACAGCTCATGTGGCCGAAGACCTTAATGTTTAAGTTCCCTTAAACATTGGATTGCAATAGGAAAGATCCAGTCTGTTGGTGGGGTATGAAGTTCGACTTTTCCTCACTTTATGGGGATGTCATAATCAAGATCAGAGGTGGAGAAGGCTAGGACTAGAATATTTCTCAGACATTTTGAGTAGTTTATTTTTGAGACTGTCTCTATCTTTGTCTGCTTAGATGAGTATATTATGATCAAAGGAGAAAAGGAGAAAAAAAAAAGCCAGTGTGTCCAATAAATGCTATCAGAATGAAGAGATTTAGGATAAAAAATTACCCCAAGAAAGTCCGCAATAGAATTTCTTAGCGTTAACAAAACTTTTGCAAACTTTAGGAACTAGAACACAAATGTGTTTGTGTTGGGAATTTATTGACACGTGCACCCCCAGAATCCTTGGGTTAAGTTAAAGGTCCTCAGAAACCTTTCATTATTGTCTTGGTCTTGACTTTTTCATTATTCAACAAACAGAAATGTTTTCTTTGCACCTACATGATGTTTCAAATGAGGCATGATGCATAATAATAATTTTCCCCTTGAATTTTAAATGAGTTAAAATTAAATAATGGCATGCATAGAGAAAGAGAATTTGCCATTATAATAAAGGCACAATAACATTTCTTTTTGTGTGTGTGTCTGTGCTTTTCATCGTTTTGTCTCTTCCCTCATTTTCACTTTCGAGGAATAGAGAGGAACCTGGATGGGTAGTTGGATGGCCGCAGATCTGTGTGTGCACACAGAGGCCCCCACATTACAAAGGATGGCAATGTGTTACCACCACACAGAAATAAACAAGTATCAAGACCTCCCCAGCACAGCTCAATAGACACATTCTTTGCATAGAATTTAAGGACTGTAACTCTTTAAATATTATAGCATTACCTATCAGTTATACAAATTGGCTGTTTTGAAGCAGATGTTTATAAAGCATGCTAGTTTTGCTTAACTTTTGGCTAAGACAAGATATTCTAGTTTTTAACACAAATATAAATACGCTAAAAATATACAGAAATATATTAGAAGAATAATTCTAAAGTGAGATTGAAATTTTATCAGAAAATGCATTTTTAGCTTTTAAGCATAAAATTTTAAGAATGAACATTTCTATTTGTGATTATTTTACAAAATACTAAGATGCGTAAAATGAGATGCTGAGCATACTTACAATATTTTCCAATAATGATGATGTAGAAGACGACTAGACCGGATGTCATTTCCTTCTTTCTGAACAACTGATTAATGAAAGTGGATAAAATGTGGTCTTGGTTTCTGAGTCTCACACAGCTCACGGTGGTTGTGCTATTTCTGTCTGCAATCTTAGCAGCTAAAAGGCAGCCCTCCCTTTCTCTCTCTCTCTCTCTCTCTCTCTCTCTCTCTCTCTCTCTCTCTCTCCCTCTCCCTCTCTCCCTCCCCTCCCTCCTTTCCTCTGTCCCCCCTCCTCCCTCCTCTCTCCACTTCTCTCCATTCCCTCCTCTGAAAGTCTTAGTATCTTTCATTACACACACACACACACACACACACACACACACACACACACACAGAGCTGAGCAGTGAAGAAAGTTTCTGAGAACACATAGGCTCTGCTTATTCCAAACATCTTGTTTCTATGCCCTAAACAGTCTACACATATGTACATGGACATTGATAGAGATGTTTGATCAAAGCCACATTGTTAGTAGGAAATTGAGCTGGAAATCAATCCCAAACAAAACATTTTTTTCTTCCTATGAATGCCTTTGTGGCATAACTATAAGGCAGGAATTAAGGTACAACTACAGTGACCCTTTAAATCTGTTTGGAAATTTGAACAATAGGATAGGGCTCAAAGAAAGTACCAAAGAACAAAAACTTCTAAAGTGAGTTTCCACTCCTGAATTTTGTTATAATAGAGAACTTGACATGTCATGCTTTGTGTGGAAAACCTTTCCTGGGTTTGAATCTTGGGGATCCTACCATTTGGGGGCTGTGAGATACTGCCTGAACCTGAGTTTTCCAGAAGAAAATACTTATTCAGCCAGGTGGCTGTGGTGACCTACACAAGACATTCTGAATAGTCTGGCACAGGTCCTAGTACACAGAGGTGACCACCAAATACCAGCAGTTCAGGTGACGAGTTTTAATATTGATCAGTAGGGGAAGAAGAAATATCAATATAAAGAACATTTTCTCCTAACCAGAGTATATCATTCTTATTTTCTGAGTTTATATTTATAGAATTAATGGTTAGCACATTGTCATGAGAAATTTGCATTAATGCCTTTTACCTGTAGCCTTTAAAAGTAGTATTTGTTTAAGCTACATATGTCTCACTGATTTCAGTATGCAAAGCTTATTTCTAAATAGTGGCTAAAAGGTTATTTTAACTGCCTATTTTCCCTCTATAGATATAATTTATTCCATGGAAGGAGAAATTCCATACTTAAATTTTTACAAGTCATTATACATTTAGCAGAAGGCTAATTTAATGAAGACTTCTGGAAGAAATGTTTGTGGCTAACTGAATTTAAATGGCCATTAAATTGTTCATTATTTTAAATAATATTTGAAGTTTTTAAAGATTATTATGTGGGTGGTTATTTGACCATTTTGTTTTTTAGAGCTTCTATATCTAGAAAGGATGCCATGGACCCTTGAAGGGCAGGACCAGAGTGCCCACAAGGAGCCTCTCCATAGAAAGGCACAGATACTTACACTGCAAATTGCCCCAGTGTAGAGCAAAGTGCCAAAACAGGAGGTTTTCAGAGTCATTCTTTTGTAACTAGTTTTTTTGTCGTTGTTTGCTATTATTTATATTGTTTAATCAACTGACAACGTAAGTATGGCACCACTCAAAGCATTATAATTCTAGCGTATGTTTGTTGCAGGGTGTGAGAAATAACATCAGAATTTCCCCTAACTTCTTGCCATTGTCTGTCTTCCTTCCTTCCTTCCTTCCTTCCTTCCTTCCTTCCTTCCTTCCTTCCTTCCTTCCTTCCTTCCTTCCTTCCTTTCTCTCTC